>CAHIKZ030005354.1:0-25000 GCA_903632075.3 Acanthosepion pharaonis | reverse complement strand
GTTAGTCTCATAGAATATTACTACTATGGAGAGTTTTAACCATACAATGTTCCACAACTGGCAGCCTTATACTAAGCATAGTAAATACCTAAGATGATTTAATACAGAACAATTATTGACAAGTTAAGCTATTACCATTGTATGGTGTTTGATCTTGAAGTAATGTACTAAACTGAGCTTAGCAAATTGCTACTGTAGTAAATATGACAATCACTGAGTGATTTCACTTGTAGACTTGTGGCAAATCAAGCCTGATAAATCAAAATAAAAATTCACATTTTTAGCATCTCTGAACTATGAAGAGAATTATAATTCTAACCTAAACATCCAATTTGGTAAGACTTATTAAAGGAGAAACATTAAATCAAAATTTTAGATGGGTGAAAGATTGTTTTTTTTTTTACAAATTGAATAATTCCAATCAAAATATATTCTTCCTCTTCCTCAGTGCTCTACAAGGACTTACAGCACAATAGTATTAAATACAAGAAAAATCTTTATATAACATCTTTTATCAGTTCTCTTAAATCATCATTTGAAAAACAGTTGTAATCTATGAAAGTGATTAGCAACAATGGCAAAAATAAAATGTATAACCAATTGTTTGACTAAGTCAAAAAGAAAACTTGTTACTTTCGCTAAAGTGATTATAGTCCATTCACCTTTGCATTTCTCAATATTGGACCAACTGGAATGCAATATAATTTTATTTATATTCTATGTTTTTTTACAACAATATTTTATTTCAATTTTGAAAATAAAACTAAAACAAGTATTTACCATTAATATTTGCTTCATATTTTTCTATTACATATTAAATTAATGTTTTTCTGTGACCAATATGATGTCAAATGTAAGGGCTTATAATAGTAATAAAAATTTATGCTTAAAATGATGCCTTAAAATTTGGGTGCTCCTCAATTGAATTTTCACTTTTACATTTAATCTAGATATGAATCAAATTTTGGATATACATGTCAATCAAAAACTAAAAAAAAACTAAGAATTCTCTTCACAGATTGAATATGTATGAGTTTTGATTAACTTCAAACAATCGTAACTTGACAAATACTTAAAATTAGGACATATGTAACCCTGAGTTTGTATACTTTCAGACTAGATATAGCAAATATCACTTGGGATATGTTAAAAAAATGCCAAATGTCTGCTTATATGCCCACTGTGCCATTACTATAAAGTAATTGTGTTCTGTCATGCTCCTCAGAAAATAAGATTTTTACTGAAAATTGTTTCAGCAATCAGTATATAATAGAATTTATATCATTGTAGGTCCCTTTGAAGCTACCAAAAAGTGTGTGTGTGTATATATATATATATATATATATATATATATATATATACTTTGAATATGTGCTCTTTTAGCGCTAGAGGGCATTGTCAGTGATGTTCTGGAGATGGATCATTGGGCAGTTTCGGGTCTTTCAAACATCATACTGACCTCACCAAATCGACCCCCTCAGAGCTGATCAGACTCTGAAACGCCCTCTAAAAAATGCTTGTAGACACTGACTTCTATAAATATACCCTGTTATCACACATTTGATTGGAGATTGACCAACAGCCAATTGCAACGGTGAGAAATCTATTTAAGCTGTTTAAGGGTGATTTTTTTTTTTTTTCATTTTTTTCAGTGGACACCCCTTCATCGGATACTTAGAAGGTAATTATGTTTTCCATTTTTACCCACTTCCTATCAAGTTTCATTTCACCAGCTAATAATTACTATTTACAGAGATGGAAAGTATTGTGTAATAAAAGTGATTCTCCCTCTTACAGTGCATTTCTTGCCTCATTTAATTTATATTGAAAACTATTCATGAATATGAAAAGATTATGATCAAAATAAGCAGACATAACGTATTCAATCAGATATGCTTGAGATGTGTGTGTGTGTGCGTATATATATATATATATATATATATATATATATATATATATTACACAATAAAATCCCAAATTACCTCACATGAGTATAGATCTATTTCAACTAACGAGAAGTACATTAGTCTTAATCAACTCTGGTGTATGGACTGTGTTCAGTGTCGGAATTAAAGATTTAAAATTTATCTTTGACATCAGTCAAAAAATTGATACAGAATCTACCCAATTTGACATGTCAGTCAGATGAAATGCCCAAGTTGGTGGTAAGGTTAGGCCAGAAGGTATCAGTCTTAAAGGGAAGCGGCCACACAAAGTCAACCCAGATATTAACCTTGTGACCTTAAATTGGGGCTATATGAAGAATGAGGTGTTAAGTTGGAAGCACAAGTGAGTTTTATATCTTAAAAAAAAATTTTAATTATATATAAAAAAAAAGTTAGGCTGCTACTTAAAAAATAACAAATAATATTTACAAATGAGATATATTAACACAATTAACAATAAATCATATTTAGAAAATTTATATTAAATAATAAAATAAATTTTATATTAAAGAATAAAAAATTTAAGGATAAAGTAAATTATCCATTTATAACTTTAAAGATAAGTTAAATTATTAAGAAAACAAAACCAAGTTATAGTTAAAAAAAAAAACAAAACAAAAAAAACTTGAAAAGGTATATGGATAAAGAGGTGTAAGTGATAAAACAAAAACAGAGTTCATAGAACAGGGGACAGTTATATGATTAAAATGGAGAAGGAATGGAGATATAGAAATTAAATACAGTTATACATTCAACATATGAAGAGTTAGAGAATTAAAAAATAATAAAGTAAGATCTATATTATTATAGAAGTTTAAATCTGCTTCTATGTTGACATTTTAAAACTAATTCCTTCCTTTGATTTAATAGTTTGCTTTGATTATTGTATTTTATAATTCTAATCTTTTCTTCTAAACACAGATTACACCTATCTTTAAAACTATTAGGAGTATGAGCAAAACCTATAATTTAGATGATTATATATAAACACTGAAACTGTAACCAAGGTCTGCTCAACATAGTTGCAGTATAAACCACAGGTGGGCTCTGTGGGTGTTGAATAAACACAAATGTTCCTGAGCAGGCATCTGCAATAGGGATTGCTAGCCACCCTAGTAGACAGGTATCCTCAAATCTGAGTGACCAGCTATTATATAGTTTCATTTATATATATATATATATATATATATATATATATATATATAAACTATCTTGTTATTTCTATATCTATTTTTACATCTATACCTTGAGTTATCTATATTATAGTTTATCTCTAGCACCCTCAAAATCTACAATCATTAGTGAAACAAGCAGATTGAGGTGTTAAGTTCTGACTTGTTACTCAAGCCATTTTTAACTGGTAATGGTTGACTCAAGGGCAGACATATCTAACAAAGATTCTCAGCAGATGATCTACTTTGATTTTCATGCTGGTAATGCTGATTGAATTTTCATTTACCAAGTACATCTACCACACTGGAGACCAATTTATCATCTTCAATTTTTAATAGAGAAGAAGAAAAATGTAATTCTATCTCATAAAAAGTAATAAGATATGCTGTATAAAATTTCTGTAGATTAAAATTTTCATAGATATTTTAATGTTATTTTTTTTTTAATTGAATAAGTTTTCTTGTACTGATTTAAGTCATGCTCTAAAAACAACAAGATCCAAGGTTTGAAATTTTGAAAACGATCTCAATTGTTAACATATACCTGTCAACTAAGAGAGAGCTCCAGTCTTATATCTCCTGATAACACGTCTGTAATACTAGTTAACAGATATTCACTTTAGAGAAAAAAATATTAATTCAATCAAAAGGGGCCTTCCTCTTAGTGACTGCCTGATATTTGATATATATCACCAGATCAATCAAAAAAATCTAATCCATTAACATTATTTATATACTTACCAATTTCTCTAACACTTTCAAATCTAAGAAATAATTTTGGATGAGAAAAAAAGCAAATGATTAGGATCAGAAAAGAGAATTTTCCAATGTACATCTAAATTATCACTAAAATAAAATATAACAATTCTTTACTGTTCTTATTTGGAATTTGATAGATAAGCTGTATAAAAAATTGAACAGACATCACAGAACAACCAAAGAAATTGAAAATACTGGCAAGATAACAATAAAAAACAAAACAAAAAAAAAACAGAATATCACAAAAAGAAATTTGAGAATAATTAAAAGTAAGTCTCCCTCCAAGGACTGACCAAAAAGAAAATAGTTGAAACTGGTTCTACAAATGTAAACAGACAGAAAAGATGCAAATTATCAAGAACATTGACTAAAGACATTAAAACAACCATTGCCACCTTTAATTAAACATCACGAGAAATGTGAAAGTTAGGTTAAAAAGTACATGAAAATTGATTTCTCAACAGTAAGTTTTAGCAATGACTGTACAGCTACATTGGTTGGGTCTGAGGTTGGTTCCTTTATAGAAACAGTCAAGCTAAAGAGTATATTCATGCAAGACAATGCTTCTTCACATTCTACAAAACTGACTATTGTCCCCCTTGCTTAGAATGTTTGATAATGGAATGGCCCTCAGCCTCTCCAGATAGTATTAATTCAATAGAAAACTTGTGGCCAAAAAGAGATGTATATGAAAATTGAAAACAACAGTCAAGCAAAGATATGTGGAAAGTAATAAAAACTACTGCAAGCAATATTAAAGCAAAAACAGAAAAGTTAATAAAATCAATGAGTCAAAGACTGATGAATGTCAAGGGGTCCAAATTAACATGTAAAATCATAAAATAATAATTTATTCAGAGATATGGGATACTGTGTTAATCCAATGTTTCTTTCACCTATATCATTTTATATTTATAAATAAAAATTATTGTTGTCTTTTCAATCATAAAATCTGATACACATAAAAGAAATTATTATCAATATTTTTAATGAGTATAGATACTGTAAAGTAGAAATTGCACAATATATTGCTCATATAAATATATCATAAAATATTTACCAATATCAATTGGTGAATACAAATTTTATAGTGAAAACATTGATTCACATAATAAAATCTGACAATGCATTCCTAAGATATATTTACACATGTATCACTATTAACAAATATTACATGATAATCCCTAAAAACTTTAACTGCAATTTTTTTTGGATGATAATAATAAAAGTCAAAATTAAAATGTGAGGCTAGTAAAGCTCATGCAACATTGGTGAGAAAGTATCAAGTTGTTTAATTCCTCACTAAACAAAAAAGGTAAGTTTCAAAATGATTCTCTTAAAAAATTAATATTTTGTACATGATAAATACTAAAGTACAAATGAAGTGAAATAATCAATTTTCAGAATATATACCTTGGTGAATTTCATTTAGAAACTACAGTAGAGTTAAACAAGAATGATTTTTTAAATTACTAAGCTAATGAAAAATATTATTTATACTTAAAAAGAAAAAAAACTGCAAAACTATAAACTTAAAATCACAAAAATGCTACTAGCCTTTATAAATTTCTTATATTTCAGTACAAAAAAGAAAAGAATATGCAAGAAAATATTAACTCAAATTCAAAAGGACAAAAAGAAATTAATACAAGTAATCTATTTGTCAGTACACATGCACATACACACATATTAGGAGTTGTTAAAATATTCTAAGCTTGACCAAGGACAGATTTCAAAATAAATTTTGATGTTTGATCAGATTTTAAGAAGTAAATTGGGCTAAGATCTTTTCAGCACACCTTCAAACACACAGACCTAAATATTTCTTATTACTAACATTATATTCAGTGGATACAAGTATTTGAGTAGACATCATTTAAAATACAGTGAAATCAGTGCCCACCAGCCTAGAGATTGAAAGTCTTAAGCCAGTAGATATTAATTTGATGATTTAAGAAAAAAAATGTCTGCTTAAACATGTGTGCCCAATAAATGTTTTTAGTAATAAGAAATAATGTCATATAAAAAAAATCCATTAATTGCTTAAAAATTACTTTATATATATATATATATATATATATTATGTTTCTTGTATACACATGTATTCACACATACAAGCAAGAAATAAATACCACATAAATTGCCTACTTTCCTGATCACATGTTTTAATTTTTAAAGCTTTCTCATTCTAGGCAAAAAGTAACCTATCTGTATACAAAAAAGCAGTTAGTGTATAAATTGACTAAATGTCAGGACTAATATAATTTTTCATATCTGATGTCTACAACAAAATGCAGTATTTCTACTTACATATCTTGAATTTGCTATTCTAGACTTAAAAACAGAAAACTATCATTAAAAAAGAAAAAAAAAATCACCTTTTAAATAATATGCCACACATACACAGCTAAGAGTTACTGAGTTAAGAAGTAGTCAAAAAGTAGACATTTTCTTTCTCTTTAATATACAAAGAACTTATACACTGGCATGCAAAACTTTTAGGCAACCAAGCTAGCCTAAAAGTTTTGTAATTAGTTTACCAAGGTAAATTAATTACTTTTGTTAATTTTACCTCCAAATCAAGAGTGATTAGCAATATCATTTTCTCTGTACATTTTATGATCTTTGAACCAGAAAACAAGTTACATTATTTTCGTTGTTGTTAAATAGTGATAGAGCATCTTAAGCAAATACTGAAAAAAGGCCATGCAAAAATACTGGGTAACCAGTGAAAATTTCACTTTTTATCACTTTTCTTAAGTTAAAAAGGAACTTATCTTTGCAAAACTTGATCTTTATTATTACAGAAAATACAAAACGTCCAAGTATGGAATTAGGAATTAGTGTTGCTACTTTTGGCTCGAATAATTGCTTCAAAATTTTCTCATCAGGAATTTTTTCCATTCTTCTTGGTAGTAATCTCAAAGCTGTTAGAATATTTTTTTTATTGGAGCACTTGTTTCTTCAATTCTCACAATAGTTGTATTATATTGAGATGAGATCTTTGTGCTGGCCAGTTTTCAAAAAGTTGAACATCTTCATTCACAAGAAAACTTTTTGTTGCCCATGCTGAAGTTTGTGGTTTGGCAGAAGATTAGACCATAGTAATCTAATATAGTTTTCACTGTTTAGGTTTTCTTCTTTCATTACATTTGATGCACACCATTACATGTCTGCTACCAAATTTTGTCATCTTTGTAGTGTATCCTGCATTGTTTTTTTTTTTTGTTTTTTTACATCTGCTGGTCTTCTTATATATTCTGTTTCATTAGAAGTTACTTTTTGTCACTTTCCAATATCCCATGTAAAATGTTCTTTTGACCACTTCAATCTTCTGTTTTCATGATTTTTAGTTAATAATTGATTTTGTTGTTGCTATATATCTGTTCAAGTCATTTTTTTTCTCATAATACTCTACTGACTCCTCACTTGTGTGGATGTTTATTTTGAATTTCCTACCAAGACTATCCCAATCTTTCATTTCTCTTCTTTAACTTTTGTAGTACTCTGGTTTTCTTTGCACTTAAGACTTTCAGTAATAGCAAACATTTTTTGAATGGTTTGAACAATGTTTATAGAAATTGTCAAATATCTCACATCTTGAGTCATCTTTCCCTTTAAAGTCACAACTATTATCTTTGTTTCAGAAGAAATTTTAGCCATGGTTTTAATGTAAAAAAAAGCAAGCTCATGTTCAACTACAGTGACTTGCCAAGGCATCTTACACTCATGTTAATAAGATGGGACAATTCCTACTTAGAAACTTGCATACTGTCATGATTTTATCATGTCAGATTTTTCATTGGCCCCATAGTTTTATGTAGCCTTTTTTCATCTTCAAGCTGCTTAAAGCAGTGTATCTTCTGTTACAAGGTGCCCTGAAAAAAGCAACAACTTATTTTCCAATTCTCAAAGTCCAAAGACACTACTGATAAAAGCATATTGCTAAACAATGTTAACCTCATAATAAAATAAAAGGTGTATAATCATTTTATATAGTCGACCTAAATCTTTTGCACACTAGTGTAGAACTGTAAATTAATACAATCTACTAAACTGATCTCTATGTCAAGAATGATTATGGGTACAGCATCCATTTTGCTGCCACTGTATTGGCAGGTATTGAATTGTTCATACACTCATTTACTATCTTTTTTTCTATACACAAACCATGTTCAAAATCACATGCAATAGAACAGAATAAAGAGATGGTTTCATATCTTTTGCAAAGGTATTAATATGAAAGGGATAGTTTCAAACAGAATTCAAATATGCCAACCTCATTTTCTAAGCTTATAACATTTCAGATATCTGATATTTCCTGGTTATATATATTAGAGATGCTTTAAGTCAAAGTTTGAATAAAAGAGTAAACTTTTAAAGGAGAATTCATAATGTGCAATATTTAAATAAATACCCCTCAGGATAAGCACTAGAATTTATTTCCATGGACCTCATCAGATAAATTTTCAGGAGGTATGAAATACATAGAACATTTCAATACATATATTTTTTTTAGATTATTATATACAAAAATTTTTTGGGGATTTGCAGCCTCATCATCCCCCCCTTAGAATACTGGCTGGGTAGTAAGAATTTTTGGTACTAATCAGATAGAAAAAAAGAAAAATACATTATCCCTTTCACACACTTAAAATGCTTTGTCAATGATAACATAATAAATATTATCAAATCAATATACTGTTACTATAGCAGCATAAATATATCAATATTAAAACTTAATAGGAAACAGTGCATAGCTTATACTGTTTTATTTATACTGTGTTTAAATATGGTTATATAAGATATAATATAATTATATTATATAATTATATAATAATAATACTATATAAGCTTATAATGTTTTATTTATACTGTGTTTAAGTGCATAACTTATACTGTTAAAATTGTTCTTTTCACTAACTTTTTTTTCAAGTCATCTGTATAATATTTCACAGACCATGTAGTCTGTTTCTTGTCTTGGAATTACAGTCTTCAATATTTAAATAGAACTAATATTTATATTCTGGTTTTTCTCTGTAAAGATTTTAACCCAAAAACAACCACTATTTCAATGCACAAACCTATATATATATATATATATATATAAAGCTAAAAAGCTGCTGGCATAGTACCCATAAAAAATGTGCATTTTATCTAGAATCAAAGTATAATACCTTGTTCCTCTGTCTAAAATCAGTTTATTATTTGTGCACTATGAAAAATATTTCTATATCTTATAAGAGCAGATATTTTTTACATTACCAAAAGGGAAGAATGTTAATAGCATAACAATATCCTTACAATTCAATGTTTGTTAAGTGTCTGCTGGCATTCTAGACAAATTTGTAGTTACACAAATGCTTTCCTGATTATCCACACACTATTTACAACAGTGTGTCCTTCAACAAGACTAGTGAATCAAAATAAAGAACAAAAATTATATATCCACATAGAATTCTAAGTTATTAATTGATTTGATTTCAGTAGTTGCTTCATCTAATATCCTCATCTTTGCTGGTTTTAATAATCATTTCCACCAGTGAAATTGCTAGTCTTCCTCATGCATACGTTATATCTGGTAATTCTTTTTTGTTAACTTTCAGCATGACTTCAATTGGAACAAGAGTTACAAATTACCCAAATTTCATAGATGAAACATTGGCATTACTACTAATTTTGTACTAGTACTTTCATTTTATTTTATTGCTCTATCAAAACTTTCTGGTTATTTTTCTAGTTATTCTATGAACAGCACTAATTTAGCTTATTTGAATGATCCCTACTGGTTAGCTTTTGTAGCCTAATTAATAAAGTGTTGTCATAGCAACACATTTTCCCAAGGATAAAGAATGAGAGTTTAATTAGTCAGAAGCTTATTTTATATTTCAGTTAGAACAGTCAACAGAAGACAAAGGATCAACACCGGTAATTGCCAAATGTGAAATATCCCTAGAAATGGTTAGAGAATGAACATGTTAAACAGTGAGTAAAACAACAAGGATAAAGATACTAACCAAATAATTCTAGGAATAATGACAGTACTCCACCTAAAAACAAGATAAAAGCTGAGAAGTGTGTTGAATGAAATATAATGATTAAAACCACAAAGATATGGATAATTTTAGGAGTAACTAGCAATTAGAGAGCCAGGCGTTGCCGAGGATGTAACAATGAAGATAGATCAAGTATCGACCATCATAAAGACTGAAAAATAAAATTGACAAAGATTATTATTTAAGGTTGATCACACGCATATCTTAATTAGTTTGTTTTTTTTGTTGTTTTTTTACAAATTGGTCAAACTCAAAACAAAAACATTGTTTTCAATCGTTATGAGTCTACCGGTGAAGAGAATCATACTTAAGAAACACTACTACCAAAAAAAAAGTGAAGTTTTGTTGAAATCGGTTTGAAAATGAGGGTATCTGATCCCATATATAAACGAACACACACACACAAACAACCTGGGTTTTTATAATAATATAACTCGATATGAGTTGTCCTTGATTCATTCTCACGACAGCGATGCCTCTTAATCGTGTTTTCAAATTGATTTCATGCAAAAACAATTGTTTTTCCAATTTTTGGTGCTGTCAGAACCACCGCAAGGTAATTTTACATAGTCCTGTGAAGTTTTGTTGAAATCGGTTGAAAAATGTAGGAAATCCAATCCAATATATAAACGTACAGACACACACACACACACAACCTGGGTTTTATAATAAGTATGATAGCAAAATTTTATTTCAGGATTTCTTACAATAATAGAAAGGCTGGAGAACAGGTTGATTGAAATATGACTAAAACAACAAAGATGTAGATACTCATCTTATTAATGCAAGGAATTCTAACAATATTTTATTTCAGGGAACTGGCTTTAGCTCAAATCAACAATATATCTAGATAAGTCTCTCACATAGTCTCTCCATGATATGATTTCCTGCATATCTGAGTTCCAACAGCTGGTTGCATCAATTCATAGTTACAACAGTGAATAGAAAACAAAAAATAAAATGCACACTCAGGCCTGTTCTTGTTTTAGTTGACAGACATGTCAACAAAGAATGATAATATGACTTTTTAAAAAAATCCTAATTTCTTTACTTTTCAGTTTTTATTTTAATTATTGCAAATAAATAATGTTTTAAGTTAGTATGTCCTATAATCTAGGAGATACATGGGGTTCTATACTAGACTTGTCTTTTATAGTATTACAAACAAAGTGGAATTATATAGTAATGCTTATCTCTTCTTTAAGTAATAAGAGAAAGGTATGGTTATATGGCATCAATAACAGGGGAGAACCTCTGATCTGACTGCACACCTCTCTTTTAACTATTGTGGCATGTCAGTGTCAAGCAATTCATCAAAATATCTGGAAATGGAACAATACAGGGTGAGATAGATTATGTTTCTAGATCAATTGACTATTACACCATTACAGGACATCTTCAGAAAAATTCATAATATAAATTTTCATAAAAATTATCACTAATTAAGAAAAAAAAATGTTATTCTTTTTTGGATAGGTGGGTGACGGTAATTTTATTTCAATATCTATCAAATGCACACACAGAAAACAAAATTAATTAAAAACACACAACTATCCTGCATTGGCCCATTACCTGTTCAGTTACTGAGGCTTTGACCATTGTTGAGACAAATACCAAAAATAACTTGTCCTGCTTTGCCACACCTACCCATCCACAAACTGACTTTTATACTCAAATAACCTCTTAACATGAGCAACCCCAATCCCTCCTCTTGACCCAAAGCTTTAAGAATTTCCTCATTCAAATCTTACATGTTATATAAACATTCTTACACCTATGTACCTATCACTTTGACCTTTTGAACCCGCTCACATAGACTTACAGCAGATATTCACTTACAACCAGTATATATCCAGGTAGAAAAAGTAATTCAGCAGGAAATTTTTTAATTCACCTTGTAATTAAATAAGTTTAACTTGCTATATTTTTGCTAAAACAGCTTCTGATAACCATACAAACTTTTGCAGATTTATTTTCATAAAGCATTTTATTAAAACAGAATTAAAATTATTAAACAAAAATTATTGTTTAAACACTAGAACACAAATCTGCCAAAATCTGGCATTTTCATGTCTTTTTTGAGAAATGCTTTAAAGTAGTTGAATAAGACTTTCTATCCATCATTTTTCTTTATGTATACAAACATGGCTTTTATTAAGAGTGGAGATATGGAAAATTTCACCTGTCATTCCTCATCAGGAAAAGGTGATTTTTCTTTTTTAATTCATAGAAGAAACTGAAAGCAAAATACACTATTGTAACCATTTTTTAATTCTGTGAAAATCAATAAATTTTAAATACATGAAATATGAAACAAAAATCATTGGATACAGTGGTATAGGGTGGATTTTGAGTGCCTGAGACAATTTAAACCATGGTGCCTCCTCTTTAGCCATGAGCTGTTAAAAATTCTAGTTTTGTATGTATTTTCTCAGCCTAATTAATTTTTTTGTGCCCCTAAAAATTTAGCACCCATAGCAATTGCCCCTCTGGCCCCTCTCATGCTACACCACAGATTGAGTATATCTTATAGTGTTTTGTAAATATACAAATGCAGGCAAACTATAGATGTAACCTGTCATGTACCATATTTTATCTCTTTTATCTTATTTATAAGCTATAGTAAATAGCTGTAATATAAAAAACACAGTTTCATTACTTTACTCTTTTTTATTTTAATTTCAACAAAATTACCAACAGTTACTCTAGAATTAGAAATTAATTACATTATTCTCTAATCTTATAATATAAAAGTTGTTGTCATTTTTTAGTCTGATTGTTGTTTTTTTCTTTAACACTAAAGGAAACAGAAAGAGAAGAAGGGAATACCACAAATACACAGCACAAAATAGGCTCTACTGTGTTTGTGTATTTGCTGAATTTAGGCAATTGCTACTGGTAATATCACTATCACTATTAATGGTAATGCTTCATTTCAATGTGATATTGATTAACAATTATTTTTAAAAATACAAAAGATAAAGAGTTAAATTAAAATATAAAATGCAAAACATTCAAAATTAAATTTTGTTTGACATATACATTTCTATTTTTGTAACATATATATCTTATTTGTATAATTTATTTATATGTACATAATCCTATTACTTTTTATGGGTACTGTGTTAGTATTATCATAATTTATACTAAAGTGCCACCTGATAAGTCAAAAATGACACACTGGCCATTCCAAGTATAGATGTTCTCAGGTTAAAACATTATATTATTCTGTAATATTATAACAGTTTCTATTAAACTTCATAATAATGTGCTGAAGGTATGTGTAGGCCATTTCAGGTATCTATAAGACCATCAACTCATCTTGGGTTAAATCAAGAATTTCAAGAGACTAAAACAAAATTGAATTCTTGGACCTTTTACTTAGTTCAATCAAAGTGCAGTGTATTTTTTTTATTTTATAAACTTCAGAACAAAGAAGTAAATATCAAGGAAATTAAGTATGATATATTTTAGAATCAAGATTCTATTCATTTTCAAAGTTTAAATGTCTTATTTATGATATTTAGAAAATATTAAGAATATTATAAAACTTCTGATCAGTATTCCTTTTAAAAACTTCATCCAAATGAAAATTGTTGTAACCTAGGGAAGATTACTGAATAGAATAATCACACGAAGGTTGGTAATGAACGATAATACTTAGGACAAGAACAACACATATAAGATTCACCAGTGGCATGTAGAAGTAATTAACTGTTAGAAGTGAGTCAATGTATCTCCAACTGCAGGATATCTACCAACTGCTCCATGTGGTCAGATGTGGCACAAGGATAAATTTAATGTGGGGTATCTGAGCCGATATGTTTGGCCAAAAATTCCCCATAGACCCTGTATAAAATGGAGTCAGGTAGCTGTTTCCCAAGACGAGACTCTGCACTTCAGCATAGCCTTGTCTGGGGATACTTTCTGCTTGGAGGCAGAGTTTGACCAACACAGCTGGAGACGAATCTTCAACTGCAGACCAAAATACAGTATATACTAAGGTATTTATGTGAATGGGGACATACCCATTATCGTCTGTGGATATGCTACAACAAAATTTATCTTTGTAAAATTAAAACATAGTTTGTGGATCTTCTAAAAGTTGACCATTTTGAAAACTGTTTATTCATCATGGAGGAAAGCAAAGTAATGGCCTAATTTGAAATCTCTACAGCAGGTAGACTATTAAGAAACAGAAAATAAAAACATGTGGGAGGTGTGACATTACAACAAAGATGAGAATATTCTAAATCAGCAATCATCTATTTATTATCTCAAAAAGAGTGACATAGATGAGAACTCTTGAAGATGCCAAAAATTAAAATATAATTAGAAAATGAAAACAAATTATTTAGTTACAATATAAAAGAGAAGAACCATGGCTTTCCTGGAATATAAGCAACTGCCTAATTATTTTATCAGAAGATAGCAACACAATGGTAAAGATTTAAAAAGTGAACCAGCCTGCATAAACAATAAATAAAAGTGGCAATTTAAAATAAAAAACAAACTTTTGTTAAAACAGGAAAAAATTTTTTTCTGTCTGAATTTCTGGGATGAAGAGTCATTTATATTATTTATAGTTGTAATTAGTGATAACTCCTCATCCCAGAAATTCAGACAGAAATTGTCTACTCAATACAAACTCAATAGGATACACCAATGAAAAAAATTAGACTGACTGCATATAATGTAAAAAGGAAGGAAAATTTTAATTCTCAGAATCAAATACCAAAATAGTGTCATATTGTAAACAGGTGTAATGTTTTCATAATTTTGTTTATTTTATGAATGAAATATAACAGCTACAAATACAGTAAAGTTTGTATATGTAAAATATATAACATGAATATACAAAATACATGTTTTAGATATGACAGTTTGGTTATATATTTTGTAGATAAAATTAAAACCAAACATTAGTCTGGTTGGGGAAAGTTAAATTAATAAACTTTATAGGGAAACAGTAAAAAAAAAATTCTGCCAAACACACTACTCAGATTGAAAGACTGGTTATCAAATACTTTGATGAAAAGAAAATTAAAATGTTTTCTTTTTCTTTATGAATTTAACACAAAAAATATTAGTAGCGGAGAAAACTAGACTATAATTTTATGAATATCTGATCAAAGTACATTTTTTAGGATTTTGAGGAAAAAAAATGTATATTGGCAGATAGCCAAAGATTGCCATTTCCAAGATGTTAGCTTTCTCTCAGAAGTTCAAGTCAGTTTATGCTATTTTAAATTCAGTCAAGGTTTCATTCCCAACAACCAATCCCAGAGTATATAGATGTTTATGTCAGAAAGGTTTATGTCATTGAACTGTTTATAGAAAAGTTCCTGTCATTGAATTAACAATCTTTTTAGGGAAAATATAAACTGGGCATACCACTATGTTGGTAAAGTACAAAGGTCTGAAAGAGCAACATCTAAGAAATGGCTAAATGACCAATATATTTCTTCTCAAAGTTAATGCTGAGGTTTTATTGCCAACTCAACATCAATATACCAGATTAAATTTAGATTATCAACATAAATGATGAAGTATATTAAGTACCCCTAAGATTAAGCAGAGACTATCTATCAATCTAACTATTCAGGCATTGGGGCGAGTCTCAAAAATATACGTGACACTCAGGGTCAGCATTTGATAGAGATTTTGTTGGAGACAGCTGCTGTTTTTACTGAAGTAGTTGTATGAATTTATAAAGATATTTTTTTAAATAGTGTTTGAAATTAGAAAATAATGTATTGTTAATATCCCATGAATTATTCAGACCAACATCATATTTTCATTGCATCTGATTAACTTTCCGGGAGTTTCAAATATGCATCCATGTGCAAAATAAAGAATCCCATTCAAAACATTTTAAAGGTTACTGGGTGCAATATATACTTGAGAAAAACTAGATAAGTACTAATCAAAAGATTGTGATTGAAATAAAGATAAGTACACTGATTTGAATTGTTAACGGAATGTATTTTAGTGATGATTACATCTGAATCTGCTTTTCAAAAGCAAAATTTACTTATTACTGCCCACAGTCCTTACCATTACTCTCCAGTCTTCGTTTCATTCCCTCCACCCATTTTCACAAAATAAAAATAAATATTTCTGGCAATAGGGAAAAATGTTTTTTTTTGTTAAATACTTAATTTTGCTTCTTAAAATTTGTTTTAGCAAGTTTTACACAACCTATAAATAACTGGAAAAAATCAGAATTGTTGGTGATCAGGACTTAAGGTAAACTGTATTGACAAGTCTACAACAGGAAAAACAGGTAATGAAATCTGCAGGACAATGGCTTAGTGGATAAAAGCATTTGTTAGTTATCAGGTGGTCATAAGTTAATCCCCGAGTCATGTAGTAAAAGTCCCCTTTTAATATTGAACAAAAAGAAAAAAAGAGAGAGAAGTGTCATCAGGATGAAAAATTGACAACACATCTCTGAACATGGACAATAGACTAATATAATCTACTCTTCTGGGTTGAATAAAGAAACCTGTTCAAAAAACATTGACAAATACAACAGTTACCCGAAGAAAACAAGAGAAATACAATGGCTGAAATGGCATAGATAACAACCAAGATGAAGATACTCGTCCAAAGAGATCAGCGTTGAATAATGATAGTTCATTAGCTCAGAATTTCATACCGAAATTAAAACAGTTTTATTATTTCCTAACTTCTATTAAGCTGCCACTTGAAAACACTTTGCGTGTTCCAGGTTTTGAAAGACACTTAGCTATTCTTGTATATTTATATTCTCTATTTATTAATATGGCTTAAGATTGTTTTATTATATTATTTTTTCATTTCTGCCATATTATCATCAGAGATAACATTAAAAACAACACCTTGGTTGTTACAAACCATCAGCTGTTCTTGTGGTAACTAAAAAATTTCAAATGAAGACAAAGTGAATTATCAGACTTTCTTCTTGGAATTAATATGTTTACACTTTCTTTTAATAATTTACAAATCAATGAAATTAATATGTGATTTAAATTCTATTTATTATAATTATTTTCAAAATATGAAAGTCTTAATAATTATTTGAAACTAAATTTAAAAATGTAGGTTAAGTATTACATTAATAAAATATACAAAAAATTTCATAAATATTTTGAGTTCTTAGAAAATAAAATATGTTAAGCATTTGATCAATCAAGCAATCATATTTTTCATGATTTTAGATGCATAAACAATCATTTTATGATTTTAAAACAATTTTTTCATGATTTTAGAAGTATGAAATGTCAAAATTACATGAATATCAAACACAAATAGCTTCAAAATTTAGGTTTCAATATAGTTACCTCATTTTATTTTTAACATAGCAATAACAAACAAGTTAGTTTCGGAGATTATCATAAATGACCCTAATTGCCATTGGGCATTCTACAATTGATATTATGCCAAATGAAGCAAAGCATTATAAGTTGAGTCTGTCCTGTGTGATTTGCATATAAATCTGTTAATGGTTTCGGCTATCATCTCTAAACTGGATCTCCATAAAACATGAAGACTTGATAGAATCCCTGCAATAGTCCTAAAGAAATGTGCTTCTGTTCTCTCTAAACTCTACAATAAATGCTGTGCTGCTTCTTGCTTTCCTGCTTATTGGAAATCCCTTTCTATAGTTCCTGTTTTTAAGAACTCAGGTGAACTAACTAATCCTTCTAACTATTGACCTATTAGTCTCCTCCTCTTTTTAGCAAAGTCCTTGATGCTCTAATCAACTCTGAATTGGTTAAGCATCTCACCTTAAAGGATCTTCTTTCAGACAAACAATATGGCTTTCACTTCTCTAGGTCAACTGTTGATGTGTTAACATTTATTGCTGAAAGAGTTTATCAAGCTTTACATTTGACAGAGTTTGGCATGCTGGGCTTCTTCACACATTGAAGGGTTATTGTATTTCTGGACAAACTTTTGATTTGATTCAATCTTTCTTATCAAATCATGAAATGAAAACTGTCTTGAATGGCCACTCTTCTAGATCTTTTTACATTAATGGGGTGGGGGTGTTCATCACAGTTCTATCCTTGAATCTACTTTATTCCTAATTTTCATCAACAACCTTCCAGATGTCATCAGTTCTGGATCCAGTATATACAGGGTGCGATGGATAAATTGTCGTCTAAATTAAAACACCCCCCCCCCAATATTAAAGATACTAATATGTTATTTTAACAAATATATTACACAAAAATATCTTGAAATAATAAAGTAAATTTATCCAATAAAATCGCCAATGGATTCAACCATGGCTTCCAAACGACTTCAGAAGCCTGCAACTCTTCTGGACAGTCTCTTTGTTTAAGTTGGTAAATGCTGCCATAATCCTTGCTTTCAGTTCATCTCTGGTATTACAAGGATTGTTGGTTTATCGCTCAACTCCACCCCACACATATTAATCTAGGAGTTTGCAGCCTAGGAAGTTGGTGTCCAAAGGTAAGGGGTAATGTGGTCACAGAAATTGTCTGACAGCCACGTCTTCCAGCAGCCACCCTCTTGACCCAGGGCAGCACTACCTCTTCAAGGCACTTGATGTAGGCCTCTATGTTTAGTCCGAGGCCCTGTGGGTAGATGAATGGAGGCATAACATCGCCATCACTAGTGATCACTCCAAACACTATGATGTTGACTGGATATATCATCTAACTCTTTCCGAATCCTCTGCACTATCCTTAGATTGACACCTAAACACTCTGAAATGTTCATATTGGAGATTCTGGCACAATAGCCAAGCAGTACAGTATGCTGTTTCCAAATTTCTCACAGAGTGAATTGCATCATGGTGTTCTTTTTCTCACAAACGGTGCCCAGCTGACCCTACTATACAGTGCAGTTGACAAATTCAAAAACAATGCCAATGTGCAAAATTAAAAATATAAAATGGCAACAATTTACCCATCATATCATTTATGTTGATGACACTATTTATTCCTATTTTGTCTGTTAAGGCCAATGGCGGCTGATCTCAAAAATGACCTTCAATCTGAGACAAAAAATGGCTTGTAAATTTTAACACAAACAGAACAAAATTGCTCTCTTTTCTTAGAGAACCTTTTTTTTACTTTCTATCAGCATGGCTGATGCTAACCTCCAGGAAAGTGACTCATTGTCTTCTGAAGGCTAACGTTTTCTACTGACATAAAGCAGAATGATTATATTAATCAAGTGCTAGGTCTGCTATTAGGAAAGATGGTTTATTTGTGTCATTCTAGACAATTTTTCTATCTCACACATTTATAAGTTTACCATGTGTCCATACATTGAATATTTATGACACATCTGGTGTGGTGCTTCTACTATGTATCTAGAGATTATGAACAAAATCCAAAGAATCTGCAGTATTATTGGTCCTAACCTGGCATCTAGGATTCAGACACTTTCCTACCACCATAACATAGATTCGCTGTACCTTTTCTATAAAATATTTTCATGGTAACTTTCCTCTTTTGTACTTTGACTTTACAAATTTAAGTGCAGTATTTGAAGTTAGGTTTCATCATTTGACAGTTCAAATTGCTAGATGTAACCATAATTTCTCTGTTAAGTTTCTTTTCTCACACTTCTTGATTATGGAACTCTCTTCAGGCTTCTTGCTTTCCTATTAATCTTAATCATCATCTGTCTCCTTGAATTCTGTTCTTTTACTGTCCTCTCTCCTTAATTTTTCTCAGATTCTTTCACTCTCATTAACCTCTTGCATCTTAGTGGCTTTATCGCCTTGCTAGAGAGAATATAATAAGCTAGTATTCAAATTGACTTTTGGCAAGATCATTTTTTTCTTTGTTTTTATATGTATGACAATATTTTAATTTTTTTTTAAATTTGGTTATTATAAAGTTTTAAAACCTATGACAAAACTGAAAATAGCATGTGAGATTCTTATGTCGTATATATTAGCCTTCCCTAGAGATTAAGTGACAGCAAGTCTCATCAATAACCCTCATTGTTTTTGCTAATTATTGTAATACTGTACCCTGGATAGATTTGATTATTCAACAGAATTTGAACTCTTTCCACTTTTTCACAAGGATATTTGGGAATTATGTTATTCATATTGCACCTATTATCTTTCATTTATTTTACAATATATTAATTCACTTCTAATTTTATTTATATTTTTATATTTTACTGTTTTTTATTTATATTTTATATTATTTTTAACACAAATAACTATGTTGTATGTTAACCCTGTAGAGGTTGGAGTACAGGACCACAGCCTCACTACAGTTACTGCTGTAGTTTCTGCAGCAAGTAGGTTATTACCAGGTAGAGTTGTTAGCCCCACGCCCAAAATACAAATATAGCTTCACTTAATTTAAAATACTTTCAGTTTTATTTATTTTATTTATCCTATAGTTTTATTTACTTTGTTTCTATTACAGATTTTTGTGAACAAATAGTTTTACCCATAAATTAAAAAAAAACAAAATGTTTTATATATTATTAATATATTATCTTTCATTTTATCTTATAGCTTTTGTTTGCACAGTTTTATCTAATTTAAAAACCACATGGAACATTTTTTTTTATCTATAAATGTAACTCCTTTCATAGACTTCCCGCACCCTGCACAGTTCATGATTTTTTTTTATAGTGGTTTTCTTTTGTGCCTATTTATATAAATTTTCTTTTTCACTTAGCTTATCTTTCTTCCTTTTTTCTTCACTAGCCTGTCTGCCTATTAATTGGACTTGGAAGGTATTTATTAAATTTATGTCTAGCACAAGGTCAAATAAGGAGAAAAAATAATAGCAGAAAGATTATGTTGCACCAATTTTACAAGTGGGGTGGACCTACTTACCTTAATAATTTTTCTATCTGTACCAATTTACTGGCACCAGTGAAAAATATGCAACTACCTCTGCCACAAAGCAAAGACTGTGTTAACCATTTAGTGAAAAATAAGCATTACTATAATCATGGTTTATTACACTAACTTACTAAACATAATCCAATTGTGGGGATTTGCATTTGCGTCAAAAGTGAAGGGATCTGGCACCAGGCCATTATGTCACCTAAGATCAAATTAAAAACTACTAGTAAACCAAGCTATAGAATATTGGCTTTTGTGTCATGCTATGTAACACAGCAAATAGTGAATACAAATATTAGTAGGTCACCCATGAGATCAAACTCACTGCACCATCAAATTGGATTGTTTGGTCTGAAGTTTGTTTCTCAAAGTCTTATGATGGCATGAAATAGCTACTATACTTGTCAAAGAATATAACAATAGTGAATATTTATCTCTGTGAGAATCAAACTCACTGTATTACTGAATTGGTTGTCTATGAGTTATGATAATTAAAGTTTGAGGTATGATCATAGGTGACCATTAAATGACCTTGGAAAGAAATGAAAATATTTTACTCTATTCCCCCACTTTTTAATGATAAAAGATTATAGTTAAAGCCCTAAGGAGTTCTATTAGAAAGGTTTTAACCTGATCTAGAAATATATTCCCCCTTCAACCAACAAAAAGAAACTATATATAAGGAGGCCAAACTTGAAATTTTTTATTTTGTCCCTGTTTCTTTTATAAATTAATACATCCAAATCAGCAATTCTTTTTTTATTTTGTATATTCTTCTTGTAATAAGACAGTATACAATAACCAAGGTTATCTGACAATACATCAGCTAAAAATAGTTGATTTTCTTTTATTCACATTAACAAAAGTATAAAATAAAACCAAAAAGAAAAAAAAATATATTATAAAGCATACAGATTAGAAAGAAAGACTTTCTCATCTTTATAGTACAATATAAAATACTTTTTATCAGAAATAATTTAAGAATAATGAACTGTGTACACTCTTTCCTTTTGAAGTGGAGAAGACATGCATATTCATTTGAATTTTAATGATTTATTGAATTTAAAATAGCAAAACTATAAAATGAAAAATAAGATTTTAACTACATGGGAATGGATATTTTTATCTGACATATTAGCCAAATATGTAATCAGCCCCTTCAATGAAGGATTATTTAGCTTTCATTGCCTTTTAATAAAATTTGAAAAATTGTCTTGAATCATTTGATTCACTTCTATAAGAAGACACAAGATAAATAAATTTCTAACAAGATATCTATCAACCCTTCTCAAATGGTTATTAAATAAATAAATAAATCATTTTTTCTTAATAAAATATTAGAAAATTTATGAAAAAAAGATAGATACAGAGAAAACAGGTGTTAATATATAATGTGATGATAAAAAGTTTGTTTGGGCTGAGAAATTTTCAGCACTACCAGCTACTAAGAGGGTGGACTTATCATGACAATAACTTGGAGCATCAGGATTCTTTTATTCTTATCCTGGACTTGCCCAACCTTGCATAAAATCTGAAAATCTTTGCTGCAGACTGTAGGACATACCAGTCTTAATGAAGTAGAATTTCTCATCCCTAAGCTAGAATCACTTCTTAGATTCTATGTTATAAATCTCAGTCAGAAGTAATGTAGTTGAATGTTTTAAAGTAATATTTACGAGAATATGATATATACATTTCTATATATCAGAACAATGTTAGGCAATTGAATGACAAAGTGGAAAAATTTTGTGTACCACATTTCATCCTATAGAGGACTTCATCAAATTAAAGTAATGTTTTTATTGATATGTGTAGGAAAAATATAAAACAAGTGTCAAGATGTGAAATGTTAATAAATATATATATAGGGTACCTCACGAGATCGCTAAAAAAAAGAGCATAGCATGATGAAAAAAGACGTAAACTTGACGAAAACAAAATTTTATCGTCTAAATGTTTGTTATTAAGAGGAAAGGTCAAAATGTTTTGGGGGTATTTTTTCCATTTTTTAATCGTTCCTAGCACGTCCGAAAATTTTCGTTAAAAATTTTTTTTTTAGTCAACAAAATTGACCATTTTTTCCATTTTAAAAAAACTGGAAATCTGACTTTGAAATTTTTAAATATCAATTATCATTTTTCAAACTTATTTTAAGAAAATCAGAAATTATAATGTTTATTTAAAATATTTTGAACCAAACTTAACTTAACTTGTGCAAAAGATGTAATTTGAAAATAAAACAAAGCAGGTCATAAACTTTCGTCTCTTGACATGTGATGAATGATATATTTACAAATTCCATGAGGCTAATTTGTTCTCACGGAAGGAAAAGTGAAATAATTTACATTTACGTGAACAAATTATTTACCCGTTATTTTAACGAAAACTTTCAGCGGTCTAATTTTTTTTTTTTGTACTTAGCTTTCACCTTTTCGTTTATGATGCTTTATGGGAAATATATTGTAAAAAACTAAAAATAAAACTGTTAAAGTGACATTAAATTTCATATTTCTTAAGAAAGGTATCTAATTAATTTATAATTACCTTTCTTATGAAATTTTATCAAAATTGTACATAAAATACTATAATTTTATGTACATTTATTACATTCTACTATTATTTGTATTTGCATTCATTTTTATTATTAATTTGATATTTCATTTATGGAAAAATATCATAACTGATTAATATAAAAATAAAGATCATATAAATTTCATAAGATGATACTGATACTTGTAGGTACCCTTCTCAGTTGAAATTGAAAAATCAAATTAACTTCCACACGTGTTTCACAAAAGTAAAGGCCTTAACAGCGGAGAACAATGCTTAACTCAAATAATGCTTAATTATATTCTGGTTGGTCTTCCGTATTTTATAATTACAGCTCGATTATAAGCACAAAATTACATTTCTTAATTACTGGGGATCTTCTGATTAGTCAAAATGGTACAATTTACAAACGCGCTAAAAAAGATCTATCTCATAAGGACACTTATGAAAGCCGATGTGGCTTTTAACTAATTTTATAATATTTTAACAACTTAAATGTAAAATCTATTATAATTAATGAAATAACAAATAATTGTATTAAAAAAACATTTTTCATCGAAAAAATTTTTTTAGTTTCAGAAAATATTGTCCATATTCATAAAACAACTAAAAAAAAATAAAAGCATTTGAAATTAAATAATATATTTGTTTTATTGTGTTTTTATGTTACAATTCAGAGCTGATTTTCAGGTACTGCGGATCCAATTAAAACAAAAAAAAACATGATTTGCATTCCTCAAAGCCCTGTGCTTTTAATTATTGTAATCACTAAAACAGATCGATCAATTTCTAGCGTTTTCATAAAATTAGTTATGGGGGGTAATAAATATTTAAAAAAATATTTCTTTCATAAAAAAACATTTATTTAAAACATATTTGTAATAATTTTGAAAGTCATCTGTCCGATAATTATTTCTATTTTACGATTTTCAAATTAATGTGTCCATACCAAAAAACGTGCTAAAATTGTCTATGTTATTTCTAGTTCACTTTGATACAAATAGAAAAAGTTTTTTAATCAAAAATTTAGAATGTTCTAAAAAAGAAGAAATTTTTTAAAATAATTAAAAAAACTTTGGTCTTTCCTCTTAATAATAACATAAGCATTTAGACAATAAAATTTTGTTTTTCGAAGCGTTTGGTACGTCTTTTTCATCAAGCTATGCTCTTTTTAGCGATTTCGTGGGAGGTACCTATATATATGAGTGTGGATTTAGTAAGCTTAGTTTAGCATAGTATAAGGTCACCAATGTTGATATTCAGGGAGGATCGTACTCATTACAGTAGTAATGACCTGTTAAACTAAATTTTGACCATAATATACTTGTAGAAAAGTCAATTTTCAGTAAAATTTTTTCCCCTTTTTTTGATAAAAATATATAGTTTCTCTTATAATACACCTAAAGGTTAATTTGGTATTTAAAGAATACACATTGTATTTAATGGCATACAAGATCCTCCATTTACATTCAATGTTACAATATTAACATTATTATCTGTCAAAAATGATGAGATGATTATGTATAGATCAGCATTTCATGAAAATTGTTACACATATACACAGGCAAAAATACATTTACAAATATACAGTTTTATACATGTGGATTATGGAATTAAGCTAGGTACAAGCACTGGTAGTCTATGACACTTGAATAAACATTAATTTATTAGATGTCT
>CAHIKZ030005353.1:3095000-3184402 GCA_903632075.3 Acanthosepion pharaonis | reverse complement strand
ACCCCTCTCTATTCTCTCACAGTATTAAAGAATTCTTGTTGTGTAATGTGAAGCAAATAAGAGGCAACCTCGCACCAGCCAGTTGGTTGGGAGCAAGAAAGTGTAAGCAGCGAAGAAAATCAGCTCACGCAAAACATTGACTGTACATAAAACAAAACTCAATAACAGTGTAGGATCAACCAATTATAAATCGCATAAAAATAATCAGTTAGCAGCATTTAGTTTATTTTTCGGCTATAACCAAAACAGATAATCATGGCAGAATTATCTGCCGTATGTGAAGAAGACGAAGAGTCCACTGAAAATGATCAAAATGAAAACTTAATGTTGAAAATGTACAAAGCGATAGACACCGGGTATGTGGCACTTTTCAATGAACTTTTGGACGCTGGCGGTGATGTGGATTGTATATTTGTAGACGAGGCGAATATAAGCACAAAATCGTTACTGCATATTTGTTGCGAAAAGGGTCAGCTGGGATGTGTACAGACCCTAATAGACCGTGGGGCATATTTGTCAGCAAGGGATAATTGGGGTCAAACGCCTCTCATGTTCAGTGTTCTTGCTGATCGGAAAGATGTAGCTGAAATGTTACTGACCCATCAGCCGTCTCTTATTAGCGACTCGGATAAATACGGCGAGAGCTGTTTGCACTTTGCAGCAAACAACGGCATGCTGGAATTTATGAACATACTCTTCAAATACGGAGCAGTTCCGGACAAAGCCAACCAGTCGGGCTACACGCCATTGATGACGTCGATTCTATCACGTGACATTGAGAATTCTCGTTTACGTTGTGATGTAATTAAGTTACTAATAGCACATGGGAGCAACTATGAAATGCGTGAACCCCGCGGAAAACGGTCTTCTCTTCAGGTCAGTTTCTTTTCTTTTTTTTCAATTGAATATTTCTTCTTTACTCGTACAGTTTTTTCACCCATATTTTTTTTCTTTCTTTATTATTTTGAAAATGTGGTGCGTCTGCTAACAATTTATCTCTGGAAAGCCATATCTAACTTCCATTATTTACAAAATTCATGATAAGATAATCATACTCGTAAGTGAAATGATTTATTAGATAAAATTAAAAATGTATTTGTACAGAACTGCAATCATTTTAAATGCCTATTATTACTTGAACTTCAAAACTTCCATATTCAGTCCAATGTTAACTAATCTAAATCAACAATGTCTATTTGAATTTGACATAATAAACTTGGTTAAAGAATTACAATTTCGAATTAAATGTCTTTGACCAGGGAATTATTTTGGTTTTATAAAGAATTTTTAGTTTGCTTTTACTTCACAGATTTTACAAAAACTTAAGAAGCTCATAATGAAAGAATATTTTACGTTGATTAGAAATAAATGGAACTTACTTTAAAAATTAAATTCCAGTTACAAAGCTACTTCAACTAATTAATATCTGCACTGAACTTCAAAACTTTCGTTTTAACTAGGTATCACCAAAATGGATACTTCATTTCTTCTGAAATGAAAGCAAAAACTCGCTACCCCCTGTTTAAAATATTTGCCAAAAATCAGAAAACTATCCTACTCAAACGGAATTTTCAGTACTTATTCACTTATGAATGTAATACTGCTCTTCTTAAACTATGGGTCGAATTAGTGGAGATACTTATGTTCATCTTAATAAGTGTATAAATAACAATACATGTTCATGTTTTATTCGTTTGAGGTTGGTATTTATTTAAATAATTTCATAATTATTCCATGAGAACAAGCACATCCGTCACATTTTTATTTTTACTTTTTTTTTTTTAACACTTTGGTTTATTTTGGTACTTGAAACAAATCCTAAATAAAACTACTTTTATTTTGACAAATAATACTAATATATATATATATATATATATATATATATATATATATATATATATATATATATATTTGTTCACCCCCCCAATAAATGATTAATTGTATTTATTATTTTATATTTAATACCTGCGGTCGTGAAAAATCTTGTGATGAAAAATGGAGTCATGAATGAAAAAAGTTTAAGTGCTGATATACTGAATGTTATTTTATGACACAGATTTGCAGAAATATTTTGGTGTGGATCTTTTTCATGCTCACTTTCTGATATCTCGTGTATACTATTTATTTTGTTGGAATAGTGTTCGTCAAATTTTTTGAGACTTATAAAAGAAATATAAAAAATCATGCAATGTCAAGTATGATTATACCGAAAATTCGTCCTGTATCTTACCAAAAATAATTCAATAAAACTCAATTTTTTCTGACAAGTTGTTGCTTGCATAATTTAATAAAACATGTTATTTCCTTACAGATTGGACAGAAAAAAACTACGCTTAATAATATTTTTTCTTTTTTTTTTTTTAAAGCTTGTAAATATTTCTGTGCGATTTTGAAATTCACCTCATTGCTGTTCATTTTCAAGTGTTAAACTTTTATAAAAAAATTTTAATTTTTTTTTTACCTAGATTTAACACTTAAAATATACTTCAGTAAGTATTCATTGTAGTTTTAACGTACGTGCACACTCAGTGAACTATTATTCTGATTTGAACATTTGAGCCTTAAAAAGCAACAACATAGGGATGTTAAAAACAAAGAACTAGATACTGACAAAAATTTACTAAAACAAAAAAAAATGACTTTTTTAAACTCAAATTTAGGTTTTATTTGAAAGATAATGGCCTAAAGCTAATCCGAATTAAAAGAAAAATTAATTTCCCTATATAAACTTTTTAGGCATTTTAAAAATCGTAACACATTTTTTCGTCACTCATCGAACCACCATTGTATACGAAAAATGTAAGCAAGAAATTTAAAAAGCCTTATCTGAGAGATGTTTCGAAGTCTATTAGTAAGAAATAAGTGGATTTACTAAAAGTAATTTTTATTTTTTACTTAAAACAAAATGAAAATAATATTTTATTTACGCACGGTAGTGTATGAAGTCAAGGGATACGATGAAAACGTAATTCTGCAGCTGTTCAAAAAAGCGCGCGAAAAGGTAAAAATAAAATCGAAAGGAATGAAGAAGACTAGCCGTGCAATAATCATGAATTTATTATTTATGTTTAAAAATAATTTTTCTTTAACCTTATATAACCAATATTTTAAGAATATAATTTTTATTCTATAGTATACGCTTTTATTAAATTTAGTATAATGAATAAATTTGAAGGCATTAAGACTCTACGAAATCAATAAATACTGCATAAAAATATAATTTGCATTAAGATTATAATAGATTAAATTTAATATTTTCAATAAGTAAAACACTGGTATATGTTGCGGGACGGTGTATGCGTTGAGAGATAAACACGTGTGTCTCCTGAAATTCCCACAACAAACATAACAAATTCGAGATGTGAGTCCGCGTAAAGAAATGTAGGAAGCGACAAGACAAAGATGTGTCTATCAAATGAATGTGAAAACCTTATTGGCTCAAAGTATTTGTAGTGAGTGAATATGTGTACGTACGTGTGTCTGTGTATACATTGTTCGTGCGTTTCCCAAAGAGAACGCGTTCTCCGCGAGAGGTTGCATGTTGGCGGATAAGATCAGAAGGAAGTGATAAAAATTATCGCATAGTATTTATAGTCCTAAGAGCTTATCCTAGGAGCAGTTTCGAAAATTAGGAGGAGGTAACTATGTATTTGAAACTGAATTTAAATTGATGGGATGACTTTTTATTATCAGTAAAAACACTAAAATCGTCCATATTGACAAATCTGCCAACACAACATTTCCCTTTATTAAAAAAAATCTTTAAAAAATAAAATATAGTTTTCTGAAACTTTATTGAGAAAGATTAAGTTATTTAAAGTTTAATTAATGTGATTTTAAATAATACTTAAAAAGCATTTTTAACACCGAAGTGAGTGTTTTATGAGATGTTGACGACTCTGTCGATACATGTTTGGAAATTTTTTCTAATGGGAATACTTGACGAATATAACGTAAACGCTGTTTTATATATTTTGTTTAATTACCCAGTAATCTTAAAAAAAATAATAAAATAATCTAAGCAATATAATATTTTAGTGAATTTTAGGCATAGTATAACTTACGAAGACGCTTGTTAAGGAGATGTTAGAAAATTACAAATAATTTTTTATAGTTTTACTATAGTTACTGTTCTTATTTTCTGATAATATTGCGTTTGGACACCTGTATTTACAAAAATCGATACATTTATGATCAAAGTAATTTCAAAAATCTTTTAAAATTATCTCAGGTCGTTGATTGTAGTGAGTTTTTCTTTCAGCATTAGTAAATAAATACAGTCTTAATTTAATAAGATCAAATGACTGCGACAAATTAATTAAAGTAAAAGATTTAAAACGTTATAAATTATTCTAATCAACATTTAAAAAAATGAAAACAATTCGTGTAAAAAGTAATTTTTCATCGAAAAAAATATTTTTCTTAAGACAATACTTGTCATACTATATTTTATATATAAATGCAATTAAAAACTTTTCTAATTAAATGATGTTTTAGTTTTATTGCATCTTTTATTTTACGATTCAGAGCAGATTTTCTGTAACTGGGTGTCTTGTTGGACAAAAAAAAAAAAAAAAAAAGGTAAATAAATTTTCATAATTTCCAAGGACTTGTTCTTATAATTAAATAAACATTTAGCGATACAAAAATTAGTTTATCAAAATTTCATGAAATTTAAAAAAGTGAGTGGGAACGTTTAAAACTATTTTTACCAAGATATTGTAGAAAAAAAAAATTCTGAAGGTTTTACCATTTGATGTAGAGCTGCACCAATTACATAATTACTGCTATCAGTAACCAACTGATAATCAGTACAATAAGACTGTTGTTGAGCTAAATAAAGATGGAAATTCACTATTTCTGCTTTGAATATCGTTAAATTATTTTCAATTCCAAGTCATTTATTGTAAATGCTGTATTACTACATATACATATTTTTTCTGTTATTGGCATGACTATGTCTGCAAAGTTGGGGATTAATTTTCTATAAAAAATTACCATGTCTAAGAAACGACGAAGATGCTTGCGGTCCTTGGGAGCAGGGATTCTGTAATGCATTTTATATTATATATTTTATAACATTATATTGTTATTGGTCTAATATTATAACCACCAAAATCGACTGAAGTCACATCAAATGTTAACTTTGTTATTGAAATTTTTAGATTATTATCATTTTTATAACAGTTTCAACTGCTGAAGATTTATCACTGAAAATAAGAATATCATCAATGTATGTAAATACACAGTCAACATGTTGAAAGGCCTTGTCCATGTATCTTTGAAAAGTGAATGCTGTATTCTTTAGTCATGTATTCATGTGCTGTTTATATATATATATATATATATATATATATATATATATATATATATATATATATATATATATATATAATCATCCAGTGCATTTTGATTTGATGGTATGCTGATACCAGGTCGATTTTGCTAAATCTTGTTTTGTTGGCTAGTTTATCAGTAATTGAATTAACGTTCGGTATGGGGTATTTATCGCTTTTCGAGATGCTGTTTAATGCGCGGTAATCACCGCAACATCTGAAATTTATCTGTTTTTTTTTTTTGTTTTTTTACACAACGTGTAGGGTGCTAACCCATTCACTATCTGAAGGTATAATGATGCCATTTTTCTACAATGTTGAAAATTCCTTCTTTACTGCCTGGATTTTCTCTTCTAATAGACGTCTTGGAAGAAGTAGGCGCATGGCTGCCTGCATCAATTCTATGGTACACTCCTGAATATGTGCTTGTTGGGTTGGTATGTGAGGATATAATGTCGGGATATATTTTTATAAAGACCTTAATTAAATCTGGTATATTATTATTTACGACTAAGTTGATAGTCGTTGAATGTTTGTAGTTTCTTTGAACACAATGTTGTGGAATCTATGATCCTTCTGTTGACAAACTATGAGTAAATCAAAATTGTTTAGGAAATCGAATCCTATTAGGGGGTGTTGAATGTCCGCGACTGCCAACGTCCACAGAAAAGATCATCGAAAAGTTGGTAGACTTATCTCAGCTTTAATTTGTCCGTAGCTGCGTATGTCTGAGCCTGTAGCTGTGGTTAGAGAAAGTGGGGTTTATAAATTGTTGATGTAGCTATGCGGAATGATAGATAAGTTGATACCGGTATCTATAATGAAAGAAAACTTTTTTTTTGTCCCCAACGTTGCTCGTTTCTGTAATAATGGTAGACTCGGGTTTGTCGTTCGCATAAATTAGTTTCCCGCTTTTTTTTTTTTTTGAGCTGTCGTAGATGGACGCGAACTTGGCTGTTGTATCAAGTCTCTATTTGCGCCAGTGTTTACATGAACGCCCCGCGTTCGCATAATGTTTTTGTAATTGTGCCTTTTGGAAAGATTTGAGACCGTAAGGTATTGCTGAGTTCTTAATAGACACTTCTTTACTCTGAATTTGGTTACACGTGTTTATTGTAGCAGTGCCTCGTATTAAATACATTAATTCATCCACCAATTGTCCCAGTCTGGTTGGGTTTAAATCTTTTTGTGTTGCTAACACAGTGGGTGATGGAAGATGGTAATACTTGTAAAAATTTGTATAAAACTATGGCGTTGCCGATCTCCAAACTTTTTGCAATCAACAACATTTCCTGAATGATGGCCGACCTGTAATAGTAGACATTAATTTATCTAGCAGTTCTGGTTTTGTTTGTTCGCGTGTTTCAATTAGTTTTTTTTTTTTTTTTAACTCATCGTTGTTGTGAGTATCCAGAATGTTGCTAGGTATTTTCGTCACTATTTCCGGAAGTAGAGACGCAATAGCATTATAAAATTTGGTGATTTGTGAAGTTACTGAGATTCAATAAGTAAGAAGTGTCTTATTGTTATTTGTTATCTCAAGGTGTTCTTGCACCATTTTGTTTATATTTTTGTGTGTCGGTTATAAAAATGTGTTTTTCGTCGTGGTCACCAAATATGTTGTGCGGGAATATGTAGCATAGACCTCATCTAAAGTGTATGGAACATACGACAACGTAAATATAAGAAAAGTTCAAACAAAACACAAAATCTTCGTATTAAAACACTTGTGTTTTATATAAATATTCCAAATTCTTAATACAAGGTTTGCATATATCGACTTGCAAAAGACTGGGTACCAAAAAAAAAAATAAATAAATTTTGTAAGGCTGTTTCATTTCTTGTTACCGTGAGCAAAAAGACGAATATTGACTTTCCCGCCTAACGATATCTTGTGTGGGTCTCGTCAGGTCACGTGACTTTTTTTTTCAAAAAAAAAAAAAACTTCTCGTGAATATCTAGAATTAATTTTTTATTACTATTTTTGTTTTGGGTCTAGGAGAGATAACTTTTTTGTCTCTTGCTACAAATGCTTTAACTATCTCTGATTTTATCCACTTACCTCTTAAGCATATTGCAGGTAAAATTGATTATCACGGCGAAATATTGACTAGGAAAGACATTCTTTGCTTTTATAATCTAGAATCCGATACAGTTTATCTGAATTTAAAAGTTCCAGAAACCCCTTTTCAGATATTCAAAGAAATGGGTGTATTGAATCATTTTATTCAAATATACTTATTGATATTTCATTTAGATAATGTAATGTATTTACACCAGGTTTGAAAACTGGCTTATTTTGAATAAAACCTTGAATTACATTAAATGGGTGTAACAAAAACAAAAAAAACCAAAAAAAAACAAAAAAAAAACAACGTCTATGTTGTATTTGATGTTGTATTTGAACTAAAAACTTAATACTAGCTATAATTTTGCACATTTTATATACATTTCTAAGCTGCTCTTGATCGCTTTCTTAGTGTTAGTTTTTCTGTTTCATAGTCAGTGACGATTTTACTTAAAATATTTTCTCTGGTGAAAAATAAAAATGCTAGCAATAGGTTGTACTCACAGCATGAATCCAGAGTACAGTATTCTACAATAAATGCTTAGTAATAAGGAAGTCATTTAGGCAAAAGGGACTATTGCAGCTCATCAACAAATCTCCCGTGTTGATATTTGCTAATCTTAGCACACACACGTGTACGTAAGAGATTCAGCAAAAATCGACCTCACGACAGCTAAGAATGAGACACTGCGTTAATATCGACCCCACTACAAAGATCAACTCGTTGTTCAATTGTTTCATTTGTGTGCAGGTTTTACAGATTTTTAAACAATTCTCTTGCTAGTATCTCAAACAACTAGCAGCCATTATTGTGCTCATCGCTTTAGCTTTTGGCATGTGTTACAGAATTTGTTGTGGACCGTGGCGGTGAAGATGTAAAGAACACACGTGGGTTAAAATTTCCTGCTAACCGGTCCAGCTACCTGAGAATGTTGGACTTTAATTAAAGTCCAAAGAAGACAAAGAAAACAAACAAAACCGATAATTATATACAAACAAATATATGTATTAACAACAAGTTACAAGCACATGGACAGTTACATTGAGTTTGTGTGGTGAATATTATGTGTGTGTATTGTGGTGAGTGTTCGTACGTACGTGCATTGGTATTGTTCTTAGCGTATTCCCAGAATTTGGGAAACGCTGTATTGGTGAGAGCTCACATACTGGTATTTGCTGAAATGAAGATGAAAAGAATTACCTCACTCCCACGCGAGGGATCGAGGCAAAAGGTCACCCAGTATTTATAGCCAGGGGAGAGAGACCCCTGGTGAAGGATTAAGGAACTAAGGAGGAGCTAACTCCGACAAATTGACGAAAAACAAATGCAATTCTTCCATTTAACCCTTTTTCTTGGGAAACACTCCGTATTACACAGATTGGGTTTACTTAGCAGTTTGATATAAACATGACTGAAATAACTGTGTTTTATGGAAAAACACATTTTAGTAAATCGTAATATAGTATAAATTATTGATAATAACAATACCATCAGGCAGATATTTTAAGAATAAAGTAGATCCAAAGGATATTTTTCTGTACATACGCTAGGGAGACTGTTGATTATATAAATATGTGGTTGCTGTACTCTAACACAAAATAGTTTTAAAAATAGACTTCATCAGTTGAGACAATACCTCCATTAGGAAGATACGCCAACATTATAACTTACCACATATAGAAAAATGGTACGCTCAAAACCAGCAGCAATTCTTTTATTTTGGGACTTCGTCATACCCACCAATTGTACTATACAAACTAATAGATCAGATATGGTCATAAAAGACTTCAAAGAAAGAATTTAAATATTGACATTATCATAACATCTGATAAAAACTTTTCCGCGAAAGAATCCATATATAGGGAGCTAGAAATAGAAAGGTGTCCTTCAAATGCAGACCTTATTCCAGTAGCTGTAGGAACGATGTGAATGATTGCGAATAGAAAATAGAAAATTCAGAGAAAGGCTGAAAATAGAAGATTATGTTGATGTGTACTGTCTATATATTTTTAAAAAAGTATTCTAATAATTAAAAATAAAGCAAACAATTACTTAATTTACCTCATGTCGCTGGTGAATGACTCTGTAAATGGTATCAAAAAGAAAGAAATAATTTCTGCTATTACTGTTGTATTTACTGAAACTTACATTGAGTAAAAATTTCAGTATTATGTTTTTATTCAACAAGTTACAGTTCATAATCATTTCTCATTATTGGGCATAACTCTCTAATATTTCTCGCCCTCTTTTTGAATATATGATGATCTAACTATTGCTATCTCAAACAGCATAAGTGGTGTTGGTTGGTTAATATTTTCGGATGCATCACACAAAGCATTCTTACTTTGACCAGCATTTGGTAAGGAAGCCATATTTGATTTTTTTTATTTTGCTATGTAGTAAAAATATTTAAAAAAGTAAACGAAATCCTTTAACAAATACTCTTTTTCTTTAATATTTATGAGTGCATTATAATTATAATTTGCCATCTCGATGTCTGCCATAAATGATAATTCTGTTCTATGGAACTCTCGTAAAACTTTACAAAACATTCATGACAGTGAATAGGGAACAATTTAGAAAGGAATTTCTTTTCTCATGCGTTCGTACGGAGCTCGGTTTAAAAGTTATACATGTTCTAATTTAATTTTAAAAGTAGCAGTAATAATACGTAATAATAATACGTAAGATCTTTTTCATTTCTAGCTCTAAACCTTTGGGGGTTTCTTCAGAAATTGAGGTTTCTCACGCTTTCTAACCGTAATCCAATTTTATGTACACTATAGCCCAATATTTGGGGCTGAAGTGAAAAATAAAAAGACCTTTAGTTAAAGCTTTATTCATCCAAAATAATTTGTTAGCTTCTTCTTACCAAACCCCAAACCGCTTTTTAACAATGTAGAATATACAATTCTACTCAAGTCGTATGTGGTGAAAAGGTATATCATCACATTCACCTTAAAATATTTCCCATCGCTATAAGTCAAAACGAGTAAGTGGACGACGTATACGCCTAGATCTTCTGGGAACTATGGCTTCCTCGGCAATGTCAGGTTTTGGCATGCTCTGTGTAGTATTACCTGGGTTCGAGGCCTTTTCCGGCAAAACTGGATAATCTCCGACGGCATCTCATGCGCTTCTGCAACTTCACCTCTTGAGGTTCCTTTTTAATAGGGGTGTCAACTGGGCTAAATGTCCCGTAGATACTGTCTTTTTGCCATTTTTGGTACCGAACGTGCGCGAAAAGTGAATTTGCTTGAATACGCACCACTTCGACTAAAGGATGAGTCTTGTTCACTCGAATATTAAGCTTCAGAACAGGTTAGTTACATAGCAATGAGGGCAGTGATTCTCTGAAGAACGACGGGAGTAATTCTTGAGCATCCGTTGGGGAACAAGACTGAACCTAATTTCTCAGGTTTTAGTAAACTTTATTATTAGCTATTGTAGTAGTAATAATAATAATAATAATTATATATATATATATATATATATATATAATATATATATATGTATGTATAATTATGAAATGGACAAAGTCCGACAATTATTTTAAGACATTTTTATGTTTATACATTCTTTTTATAGATACAAATCTTTAAGTAAATGCTCTGTTTATAATAAACAGTATTAAACAACATTTACCGGCCTGTAAATGTTGTTTATTTGCTTAAAAATTTGTATCTATAAAAAGAATGTATAAACATAAAAATGTCTATATATATATATATATATATATATAATTCACTGCTTGCTGTTTCAACCGCTTTTTAATAATCTGAAATATGACATTCTTCTCAACAGTGGTGGTAGGGATGAAAAGGTATATCTCCACAGGGAGAATTATCGCCTAAAAATTGAAGGTTGCGTGCCTATCTTGAGACTAATTTACTCGCTCACTTCGGACCAAAGTGAAATGTTTTATCATACTACTACAACAATGAAAAATAAATTAACCCATTAGTGTATAAAGTTTTCTAAAATTTTAGTTCCTTTTGTCTAATCTTCTTTGCTAACTAATGGTAATCTTATGACTGACGGATTTCAAATTTTATCTTCCCCTATTCCAAATAAAACGTATTGCTTCACAAATTTAACATTCTTTTAATTAAGTCATAAGATTTTTTCTCAATTCGTGCGAGAAACTGTACACTTTGACATTCTTTGGAAAGATTGGATGTTGGTTACACAAAATGTTTAAGATCTTTTCACATGATTTGATGTGAAATCAACGGATAAATAAATACAATGAAACCTCTGGTTACAAACAAATCGGTTCACCAACAAATTTTCCGAACAAAAATGTCTCTGGTGACGAACTGTGTCTCAAGCAACGAACACGCATTGTTTTTTTGTTTGTTTTTTTTTTAATATATAAATTATTAAATAAAGCACCTTATTATTAAATAAACATTTTAAAACGAAAAAAAAAAAAAAAAAAAAAACAAATGTTTTCGTTTATATTTTCTCTGTTTAGTATTATTGTGTTCATCTTTTGTTAGATTTAATGATTTTCATTGGTTTTGTGTATGAACTTGTGCACAAAGTACTCTTGCAAAATTTTAAATAAGCAATCATCTGAGGTCCAGGGACGGATTTTACATTGATACCTATAGGGAAAATAGTTTCAATTTACGAAAATTTCGAGTCACGAACTGCCTTCAGGAACGAATTAAATTCGCGAATCGAGGTTCCACTGTATTTAGAAATGTTTCATAAATCCAGCATTTTAGAGCATAACTCTTACGTTAACCTTTTGTGATAAATTGAAGTCAATAGACCATTTCTGTATTATTAATAAACTTTAATTCATTAAATGGTAAGGCCAGTATGTTCTTTTCGCCATTGATGTTTATAAAGAAGCAGGAAAATACATTCATATTTCTTTACATTAACTTTAACGTCAAATCACTACATGTCTAATGATTGAGCTGTTGTTTCTCCTTATAAATATCCACCACAACTACAGATACATTATATATATATATATATATATATATATATATATATATATATATATATATATATATATATATATATATATTAGTTGTTGGTCATCTTTTCCATGTGGAATTTGTGAGATTACATTGACTAGCTTTACTGTGAGTTTATTCTTATTATAATAATGTTGACTACAAATCTCTTTGGCACATTATTACTTTATGGTTGGTTTCTCGAGATTTTCCTTTTTTTTTTAATTGAGCCAGAATGTATATAAGTTGTTTCTAAAGAACTGTCACATTTTTTATGGAAGGGATAACAGCACGCTTAAATGTTAGGAATTTAATGATAGTAAAATCTTTTATGAAAATAATTCAGCATTTCAATAGGTTTTGTTTTGTTTCTAAAACGGTGACAATACCCAACACTTTTCTCTTAATCACATAGATCAATCATTATACAGGAAAATTTTGAGATCAAAATTCACTTCAGCTAATAACTTTGTCACACGCTCGTAAAAATTTTTAAATATTTAAAAAAAAACAAAAAACATTTCAATGCTGTACATATTCGGTTCAGTTCATGATACAAGCTTATGCGTCTGTCATGATGATGCAAGAAATGGAAAATTCTTTCACACAAAAAGTGTAAATTCTAAATGAAAGTGCGGCTTTTTTGTATTTTTTTCTTTTTTTTTTTTTTTGTATAGATGCCGTAATTTTAGATTCTGCGCAAGTCACTAAAACATAAGAATGGGCGGTGGTGTAATGGGTAGCAGCTCGGAATGAGAAATCGGAGAGTCAAGTTCGAATTCCAGTCAAGTTTGTTACATTCGCTTATGCACAAATATCAATGGGAAAAGTTTGAGGATAGGACAGTGTGCAAACAGTTTAAGAGAAGGAAAACTGAATTCAAACCTCCGTAGGTCTACCTTGCGCAAGACACCACTTCTTTTATTGCAGTACACGTGGTTCTCCTACGACCCTAATTGGTTACAGGACTCGTGATCGTGACTAAAACATGGTGGAAACAAAATATAATGTGTTCAACATATTGGCATCCGTCCCCCGACCTTCTTGACTTATAAAGGAAAGAGAGTAAACCAGTGACAGCAGAAGAGAAGCTCATTATATCTTGGACGCTGTGTCTTTATCAATGAAATACAGATAAACGTCATTTGTTATTCCTTCAACAGTGGTTTCCAAAAGTATGTTATGCATCAAATTTGTCAGGACGGTTTTCAGTGCTTTACTGCTACCATAAAGATTATCATCAACATAGACAAATATTTCTTAGTGAGCAATTTAAATTTGCTATTTTTTTTTTTTAGCTTTAATCATTTGGTGTATATTTTTGTCACAACAGCTTTTATTCTTGCTCATCACATAAAACTTATTTTTTGTAAAAAAGGTTTATAAAATTCATTTTAAAAATAAAGAGTGGGGAAAGAAAGTATCCTAAACCTTTTCCACGCCCTTAGAACATTTCCTAATCAATAAGAATATGATTTAAAATGTAAACGTTATCAAGTAAAATATAGACCCCGTTCTTTGACCCAAAATTATAATTTGCCCAACCAATGAGTTGTCTATCAAAAAAAATTCTTGAGGAAAATTTTGGTAGTCGTTTGGAGCTGACTGGATTCAAATATAAAAAAAAAAATCAGCGTGGCGAGTGAGATTAGAGTGATTCAGAACTGGGAAGTTAGAGTAGAGGAAACTGAAATGAATGAGTCGAGCAAACGCTAAAAGATGATGACACCGACAACAATACATTTAAACAAAATTTGACGCGAATGAAAGAATAGCTAGTCTTTATCATATAACCTAACTACAGATATGCCATTTTTTTTTTTAATGAAGGTAGAAATTTTATGGTCATAAAGCAACCGTGCAAACACAGAATATACAAAAATTTGCTTTTGTTTCAAACTTTCTACGCACTCCACATTTCAATAACTGTTGTTGGAACTCCAAAGAATGTTTTCATTGACTAATATTTTCACCCATTACAAAGTATCGTCTTAAAATATCCGAAATTTTAAAAACATTAATTCTTTAATTTAATCATTCAAAAACTAATATATAACTTAATAACTGTAAATCTTTTTGTTTGAATATTTGCTTTGTCCTAGAAATATTTTGCCTTCTTCCATTAAGTTTTGGTTATTTCTAAGCGCATAAAGTAATATTTTTGCGCAATATTTTACCTATTTTAATTGTAAGTTCATTACAGCTTAATTTTTTATTTTAAAATAAGGTCTTTTGTTTTCAGATTGGATTCAAGCCATTTTCTATTCAATCTTATTTTTTTCTGGGTGCCGTTAGATTCCTATTGAGAAAATCCCAATTAACAACACGAACAACAGTAAGGAGAAAGAAGGACAGGGGGGGTGACTGAAAGAGATTGAAGTCTATCGTTTTTTTTTTTAATATTGGTAAAACTACATGTTACTTTTTTATACTCTTGACTTGTATATCTTAATGGCAAAAGACAGAATGTTAATAGCAGTAACAACTATTTTATTAGATATGTTTAGGGGTAATATTAATTTAGTATGCTATAAATAATGGTAGAGAAGATGTTATCACAAAATTGGCTCTGGGCATTTGGTCTCACACATATAGGTATATGCATATATGTAAAATTATTACTTTCAAACGTTTGGGCTGATATTAGAGTAGGAAATGGCCCCGAATCACTCGATTTAAAAGGAAAATATCTAGATTAGAGCTTATCTGCGTGCTCAGGTTCCTTTACCGATGTTATTACTGACTTAGGTTACATATTCATTCCTATATTTATTTAACAGTAAAAACAAAAGAAAAATATCATTTGACTATTGTAACGACTTCATTAAGCAGCCAATAAAAAGAATGGATGGTATTGCCTAACAATTGTCCAGAGAGAAGACTACGGTGTTATAGCACTCAAAATTTGTTAGTTAAATATTAATTCTGTAAAACAGGATCTTTTTTGTTATAAATAACACATAAAATTCGAGTCCTTTATAGGTGCAGTTACAAGGTTGCTGCATTTCACGTTGTAATTGCTGAACGGGATATCATTTATTCTTTTAAGTTTTCATCTGGTGAGAAATGTGTTCGCTTACAGACATTTCTCTTTATTATAAAAAGCGACTGTTTGTTTATTAACTTACAGTGTCTCTAATGTTCATGATTCACAAAGAACTTGGAACTTTCTCTTTCAGAATTATTTGTACGTTATTTTGTGTTAGTCAATGTAATAAGAGTCGAATAAAAAGTATCGTTTCTGAAAATTTTGTTTACGACATATTGCATCCAAAAATTCATTCTGACAATTACACTTGAAAATTGCCAGCTTCAGTTTGTATTACATTTGTTTCAATTAAGGTTTACACTAACTTATGAAACCTAGTTAAGATTTGACACAAGAATGCAGATATGGAGCATCCAGGGAGGATAGAACAGACTCCTTAATTGTAAATTGACCTGCGAGACCAGCTTGTTAACCATTACATCACATCCTAGTGCTCATGTTTGAGTTACCTCAATGTAGAGCACCTCAATGTAGAGCACCTCAATGTAGAGCACCTCGATGTGGTGTACTGGTTAGTAAGCTTGTTTCGTTATAACAGTTACGATTGTATAGTGAATTTGATCCTCAATTGTGCCCCATAATTTCGGTCTTGTTCCACATCTAAGCTACCATAAAAAAAATCACCATAAAAAAATCACCATAAAAAAATCACCATAAAAAAAATCACCATAAAAAAATGAAGGTAAATTTAAAAAACAAAAACAAATCGGAGATGCTTCTTATTAGTGGCTTTTTCTATGAAATTACAAAAAGCAAAATGCTAAAAATGAAATTTCATTCAAGGAATTATTTTATCAATAAAAACAATTTATATGTTTTATCATAGCAAAATCAATATAATACATATACATTCAACGATTCACTTCATATATTCATTCTTAATTTGGAAATGTCTCGTCTAATTATTTTGCAGAGGGCTAAAGTCGAATTTTCTTAAAAATATACAGTGGAGCATTAACATTGAAGTTTTGTTTTCAAATTTCATTTGAAACGGTCTCAAATTTACTGGAAATTCTAAGCCGATTTCTTTCTACAATGTTGGTTGATTTCCTCTGTTTCTGATTTTATCTTTTAGTGTTTAAGAACCGAAATTAACTCATTTATTAAAAATAAAATAAAACTAGTTGCTTTTATGTTTATTTAGACATGTTAGTACAATCTCTACTAGTGTAAAATCATCAGTAGCATTTTTTCCCTACACTAAATGTCAACGAGTCGATCAACTGGCTTAATCAGTAGTCGTTGGTTTGAATTATATTGGTTTCTTTATTTCTCCTGATCAATTGACTTGGCTCTTTTAAGAACTGATATCTCCTAAGCAGTGACGTGGGCGGGTGTGAGCACCCGGGGCAATTTAAACTTAGCTATTATAAATTCTAGTTTCGTACGTATTTTGCGCCCGGGTCAATCGCTTCTCTGGCCTCACCCACGCTACACCATTGCTCTGAAACTTAATTAAATTCTCTGGGGCACTCTGTAAGAATTAAATACAAACGAATTTTGGCAGATGCCCAGCTTCTAGAAGTAGCTGGGATGGTACATTATGATTGCGTATAAGCAATGTGTCGACAAAACTGACCTGATAAGGCGAGAAAAATGTAAATACTGCACTGCCTTTACATATACACTTCACTCATTGCAAAGCGGGAGTTCGAAAATTAATCTTTGATGTTTGATTCGAGCTCCACCACAAGAGTACACGCGTGTATAGTTGAATGGATTAATATGTTTGTTTTTCTAAGTTATTTGTTGGCGAACATTAAGCTTGGTTAAAGGCGTTATTCCTAGAACAGCCATAATATTCTTGTAAGAGTGTTCATCTCCCAAACGATTGTTAATGAGTTTGTTCCTCACTGTATGTTTCATAAATGTGCCGTTGCTCGAAGTTGATTTAATTCAAGAGATATAGATATTTATTAAGCTTCTAGTAGTTTGGTACAGGACTAAAATAATGGAGTATCCAGAAGGATCGAATATTTGTGTAATATATATATATATATATATATATATATATATATATATTCATGAAATAAGAAGCGAGTTTCAAGCTATTAGTCTCACACTCTGTTGTTATTTCTCAATTTGCAAAGTTCGACCGTGGTTATATCTTGTTAATATAAAAGACAATCACGCACAAAATCTATAATAAACAAAAGTGCATCACTCTGTTATTCTCATCGCCCTGGTGAAAGGTATAAGCAAATTTCCAAATTATTAGATTTATGCAAAGCATATCAGCTAATGTTAGAAAAATCTTAGAAGTGCCTTTGGAATTACCTCTGCTCATTATTACTTGTGCGACTAATCAAGTTTAGTATGTTGTTTACAGGTTTTAAGAGCAATTCTGAATCCAGGAAATTAGAAAATCCATATTAATTTACGGAGACAAAAATCGGGTCAGTATTTAAACATCTTTCTCTTTTTGAGCGACAAATAAATATATATTTTAAGGAAAGGGTAGTCACTGGTGATGAAAATGGATTTATTCCGAGAATTCAAAACGAAAACTCCTCGCCAGATCCATGGCCGCTTTAAACATTGCAGCCATAACGCAATCTATTAAAAAAAAATCTGTTTCTCTGTGTTAGTAACTTAAATGTGATTCATCTACAAATTTTTGGAATCTGGAAAAAGCAACACTATCTCGTTTGAATGGCGCATTAGGAAAATATCTTTTGTTCTTTTAGTTTTCTGGACAAAAACGTCGACCGGTTAGTTTGCTTCATGCTAACGTCCTTCTTTTGCAAAAGTAACAGACTATCGTGGAAGTTTGTATGGAAGGTTCTACATGCAAATTATTTTCCAGACCTGTCACCTTCAGACTATAACTTTATTTCTTTTCATGAAACATTCTTTATCCGGTCAGTGGTTCCAAAAAGTTCAAGGAAAAAAACATCACGCAATGATTCATCGATGGAAATCGTTCTTTTATGATGCAATACGCATTTTACCTGAAAAATACTTTGGTAGCTGAATAACGATTCTTTTGAATCTATGTGAATATTTTGTTAAAAAGTGATGAAAATTTTTACATCGCCTTAAGGTTTGTGCTCCCCACCCCCAAGTAAACAAAGTGTTGTTGAAACACGACAAATCGTGTCCCATTTCCTTTCTTAATTGACTGGTTGTGTTGATAAATTCTATTTAATTTCTGCGAAATATGGTTTGGATTCGCGCCAGAACATCTGCCTGAAATCAATTATTGTGGACATTAGCCCTCTCAGTCTTTCTGCATGTCTGCGAATCTTGAACATTAACAGCAGAAATAGGGAAATAAAATACCAGTATTAGAATCTCGACATGATACAGAACCATTCTAGGCATCTCGTATGTAAACTGTATCACAAATGATGCAATACGCGTCACTATCAGACAAAAAGCAGTCCTTACACATTGAACAAAAGAGACGACTCGAGACATGTTACATATTGAGGGCATCAAAATGAAACAAGTGCAAAAATTCAACTATCACAGGCGATGGAAAGTATGACGGAGAAATGACAAAGTGCATATAGGTATCGAAAAATACTTTTCGGTCTGTGAGATCGATACTAAAGAATCAAAAAGTGACATTAGAAGCTAAGTGAAGAGTGTTGAATTGTTATGTAATATCTCGTCTCCTATTTGGCAGTGAATGCTGATCATTATTGTTACAAATAAAGAAAAGACTTGAAGTGACCGAGATGTGGAGAATGTTACAACTACCATGAATAGAGAATGTGGTAAATGAAGTTTGACACATTTTTCTTCCAAAGACTTCAAATAAACTGTTACTGACAAACAGAAAGAGACAGCTGAAATTTTGCGGGTATACTGAGGAAAGAAGACTTAAAATATTTAACACTCATAAGATACATCGAAAACGAGAAAAGCCGTGTGTGACGTACTTGACAAGTTTGAGCAGATGAATAGAGAAACGAGTAGCAGAAAAGCAAAGATGGGTCGGGAAGAAGTAAGATCCGTTAAAGAGTAACGAAAGACAGTAAAGAACCATGATCACCCACGCCCTGAAGAAATATGACATATGGAGACGGGTTATTTAAACACAGCTTGCTAATATATGTTCATTGGTGAACTACCTGTATTAAAGAACTACCTGTGTAGGCATCATCATTTACCAATTTGTAGAACTGACTAATTTATGTGCGTAGTATCGTGTAATTATCTAGAAATAGTCATTGGCCTGTTCTAAATTCGTCAAACCAATACTTGTATAAAAATTAAGATTATGCATCCTTTTCTGATGCTTTCACTACAAAATAAACATTTATTTCAATTCGTTAGAACAGCTGTAACGTAGTCGAGAGAGACAAGACGACAATTATTTCATATGCGATTCGTAAGGTATGCAACACAGAGAAATAAACTTGTATGTTTTATCATTCAGTTACTACCGATGTCATGGAAACATCAGTGATAGCATTTTACTGCTGAAGTTAAGTTTATTTTTAACAAAAGAGTAGAGAGATAAATACATCTTTATAAAAAACATTACAAATCGTTTGTGGAGTGCATTTTATATATTTAAACATGAAAGATAACGAATTTGCTTAAATTAAAGATAAGGATGTTTATATAGGATCATTTTTATTGATATTATACTAGTTCCGGGCCTATTCTACGAAAGAGGCTCGCTGAAGTAAGATGAATAACAGGCAGACGATCGGGTTACGCGCTTCTGCCAAGTTTTTAATATTGGAAACATTCGTATAACATCGCTAGGCTCTGATATCAGATGTGTGCTGCCTATTCCAATCACAACATTTCTTTGGTTTTATTATTTAGGGTATGTTTATCTTTTCCAATTAATTAACAGAACGCAAATAGCGCTATATAACATTTTCTGGATTTTTAAACCATAATAATTATTATTACATAACTCAATATACCTCACTGTCTGCTCAAGGTTGTCGCATTAAATCACAAATGGAAGACCAAAAATACCGGGCTTCTTGTATTGAAGGTCATCAGTTAAACACACACTGAATCTAAGTTGGCAACCATTCCGGTATGCGGATTATGTTACTAGATAAAGTTCAAGTATAGTGCGTCTGTAGAATCTGGGGGAAAAAAAATCTTAAAGACGTAGCAGACGAACCTGTAAAGAAAAGAAAGTTTTCGGCTTACTTCAAATAATCAAGCTTTGTTACAATAAAAAGCAATAACAACAAATGGATTGTAGCTTTTTTTATCCTTTGTAAAAGTTTGACGGGTATCAAAATATTAAAGTTATTTTTTCAATGATTATAAAAGATTAAATATTCAATCTATCTTTAGTAATGAACTCAATCTTTAGTAATGAACTCTACATTTTATAAGAAAATTATAATTCAACTCTAAACTTTGAGAATCCGAAGAAAAAAAAAATAGATGACATCCGACAACGGTAGTCTGCTTTTGTATAAAGCCATTGAAAATAATGATCTAATTAAGTTACGAGAACTCCTGAAGGCTGGACATGATCCCGAATCATACGGTGTGGAATATGGCGGCTATCTCTTCACCAAATCATTGCTACACATGGCTTGCGAAAAGAATCGACCGGAGTGTGCGGAGATACTGTTGGAATATGGAGCGTCTCCTCGACTACGGGATAAGTGGGGGATGACACCTCTCATATACAGCGTCACTGGTCATGATCTGGTTTTCATGCGAATACTTCTGGAAAATGATCCCGGTCACGTCAATGAACCAGACATGAAGCACATGACTGCACTTCACGTAGCCGCAGAGGAAGGTAGCGAAGACATGGTCAGACTTCTGCTTTCTTATGGAGCCAATGTCCATCTGCGTACATCGCGAATTGGACACACACCTTTAATGGAGGCTTGTAAACGAGGAGATAGCCATTCCGAGAATCGCTTAGATCGTCTGAAGTGTATTCAAACACTTATAAATGCAGGTTCAAACTTGGAAATATCCGATTACAGGTATAAGAAGACTGCTTTGCAGGTGGGTGTATTTGTCTTTATTTTTAAAATTTTTGTTCCATTTTGCTAAAACAGATTTTTTTTTCTCATGAAATTCTGATTGATACTACATAGCGTTATTTGATAAGCAACGAACAAACAGCGTTGCGTCAATATCCAGCGTATGTTTCTAAATAATTACATTTACAGTAACTTATTTGTTCAGTAGTTGTAGTAGAGGGTAGGGCCAGAGGGTGCAACGGCCTCAGACATCGGGAAGGCATCCAATCAAAGAGGGAAATAAAAATTTACTTTACATTTAATTTGAAGAAAGTGTTTATTTCCTGTTTCATCTGTGTGTATATCATACTTATTATAAAACCCAGGTTGTGTGTGTGTCTGTTCGTTTATATATTGGATCGGATTTCCTACATTTTTCAACCGATTTCAACAAAACTTCACATGACTACGTAAAATTACCTTGCGGTGGTTCTGACGGCGGCAAAAATTGGAAAAACACAATTGTTTTTGCCCGAAATCAATTTGAAAACACGATTAAGAGGCATCGCTGTCACAAGAATGAAAGGGGGACAATTCATATCGAGTTATACTTATTATAAAACCCAGGTTGGTTGGTTGTGTGTGTGTGTCTGTGTTCGTTTATATATGGGATCAGATTTCCTACATTTTTCAACCGATTTCAACAAAACTTCACTTTTTTTTTTGGCATGTAGTGTTTCTTATTGTCTTGCACACTATTTTCTTTATTTTTACATTCAGAATGCTTTAAAAATTCCATTTACAAGACAATTGTTTATAATAAAATTCTATTCAATCGGTAGACTCATAACGATTGAAAACAATGTTGAGTTTGGGTTTGACCAATTCGTAAAAAAAAAAAAAAAACTAATTAAGACATGTGTCCATCAACCTTAAACAATAATCTTTGTCAATTTTATTTTTAGTCTTTATGATGGTCGATACTTGACCTATTTCTTACTGTTACATCCCAGGCAACGCCGGGCTCTACTGCTAGTGTGTATAATATATATATATATATATATATATATATATATATATATATATATATATAAAAATGTCTTCCTTTCTCACATTTCTCAGTACTAGGCCCTCCCCTACTTGAGTCTTAGGGACACACTATTAAGAAGATGGCCGCAACCATCACCAAACCTCTGAAAATTACTAGTATTAAATTAACATCAGTTTAGAATGGGTTGACAAAACGCACGATAGACAAAGGGCGTGGTATATCAAGGGTACAATTATGGCCCGTGCAATAGGGGTGCCACTTTGAAGCGAGAAACGACGCCACTGAATACTGTACAAATAATTTTTAGTGCAGTATTCATTAATTTGGCATTAAGTACTAAATCATCTAGAAAATTTTGACGCAAGCAGGTGATAAAAATCAACAACTGATCAGCACCTATAACAGAACAAATAAACATATGAGGAGTCATTGAAGCATTTACATTTTAATATAGTGATCATTAATAACAGCCAAAAATCTATTCATTGAGTGTTAATTTATTTTTAATTCAGCAGATTCAATTTCCGACATGGTGGCGTTGCCATAGGTCTGCTTTGCTGTCATATGGCTTGCGACTTTCATGTAATTTCAACTTCATAATTGACCATAGATTTTCGATCGGATTCAGATTGTGACTTGATGGTGATAATCCAATTATCTTCTCTCCTGTAAATCTTTTACACTAAAAAAAATTACGGGTAACTTTAGATATATGAGAAGGAGCATTGCCAAGCATAAATATACAATTCATTTTGAAATTGCGAGGCTGGGACTTGTGTCATTCAAAGAAGTCGGGTCCATGAAATCGCAATAGCATTGTTCAGTTTAACCATCATCGATTTTGAATGCTCCTATAATATTTTGGTCACCAATTCCAGCCCATATCATCACATTACCGCCTCCCCACTGTCTTCTTTTAGCCAGAGGCACATTTGCATCGAATAAAATCCATCCTTTGTTCCATCCATCAGGTCCATCGATTCGTTCGTGGAAATTATTTTAGAAGAGTCAATTTTACTGTATTTTTTGGCCCAAATTGAACGCTTTAAAACATTTCTTTTCCTGAGAGGAATTTGCCTAGATTTCTTGAGAGATTTCAATTTGTGAAGTATTCTACACCTTTTGTCTTTTTCGACTACCTCAATTCCAGCCTGTTCAAAGTGGTTGTTTCATCATAACTCGCTTTAGTTTACGTTCCCCTCGAGGAGACAAGTTCTTAAAAACTTTTCTTTGGCTTTTAGTTCTCAACTTAGATATATTTTCAACAGCCCTCTTTATCATTCAAAGATTTCTGCGAAGCTCCTTTGATATCACCACTGTGGACATTCCTCCACTCAATAACTGTTATTTTCTGTTTGTTGTGTTTGTTTTCCCCTAATATTTGTTAGATCCTCTCTATTACCCAGAGTTATTTATTGCTTCAACTGAAACAATTGCGGCACAAGGCCAATAGGGAAATGGGGTAAGGTTGGTCAACATTTTCTATCCTAGACCTAGCTAATCAGATTCACGACCCATGCATTCTTTATAATTTTCTCATTCACTACGAAAATGTATAAGATTTTATGTCCTCATTTGTAAAATTACGTTAATTCTGTTGCAACATTAGTCTTTTAGGTAAAAGTTTTTAATCCATCAATCCCTTGCTAACAATATTAGTTCTTGACCAATAGTGTAATCATAAAAACTTAGCGTGTTCGATGTTCTTTCCAAATTCGTATGCAAAAGAGAAGCTATCAAATATCTCTACAAAGTTTGCTCGTGGAAAATATCCTTTCTGAAAAAATAATCTGAGTAACATTATTTACGCCAATGATGCTTCGTCATTTTTTTTCTTTTATCGAGTATACTGACACAACCACGTCTACGAATCTGAAAGACTTTTTTTTATTATTTTTTTGCTTTGAGTGGAAAGTCTAGATGTCAATGCCACAATTCTTTTTTTTATTTTCTCCAACAGCTTTTACTCTCTAATGATACCATTTGTTTACGCAGTCGAATTCAAGTTGCTTGCACGTCAATTTTCGTTTCTTTTGTAAAAGAAAAAAAAAGATTCTTCCGTACAAATAAGATTTTCCCACGCTTGGATATGGGAACAATTCCAACAAAACATATTTTTCTATCTGAATCACTCCACGAAAATATCTATTTGTGATCATATAACATGCTGTAAGCGAGCCAACTGTCTAACATTGCACGACCAAGACACTTTTGAAAGGAGAAGGGAAATAAAAGAATTCGAAAATACAAAAGCCCAAGATAAAATACATTATGAAGCACGGAACTGTGTCAACTGTTATGTTACTTATTGTTTTATGTCCTGTTTACATCCACTTTGCATTGATTTGCGGGAGGGAGGTGACCGGCACTTTATGGGGGCAGCATTTTGAGGGGGGGGGAACTCGATCATTCATTTTTATGTTATGGTGTTTCAAAAAAGAAATCTAATATTTTGTTTTTAATTCATTTTTTTTCACATTCATTCCTTTTTGTTAGGAAGATCACAAACACATAACATGCCGCCCTGTTGGCGATCTCTTGCTGAGACTGCAAGAGCACACCAGTACATTCAAGAGACATTGTCACGATATTGTATATTTTGTACCACACACACATATATATATATATATATATATATATATATATATATATATATATATATATATATATATATATATAATGTGTGAAAAGTGTATATAAATATAAATAAATATATATATGTATAATTATTTATATATTATATGCGCGGTACTTATTAGAAAGCGCTCAATATCAGAGATAGAGCTAACATATTTGGTTGGATAGATGTGAGTTTGTGACCCTGGGTTTCACGCTTTAGCGATCGTCAGACAAAAGCCTGAAACCCAGGGTCACAAACTCACATCTATCAAACCCAAATATATATATATATATATATATATATATATGCCCCCCCCCATATCTTTGTATTGCGATAATCCCACTTAAATAATTTTTGGATTGTTTTTAAATTATTTTTAATAAAAATATCCAATATTTACATTATTCGGACTATTGTCCTCATCTTTGTCGCCATATTTATTACAACGTCGTTCTTCAGGTGGTTGGAATGTCGAACTGAACTTTTATTTCGCTCACTGGGGTAGACTGTTCTAGTTCCACGTGCCATGTTTAATGGTTATCTCTTGTTAATTCCCATCTCCAAGTTCTCCACTGCCTTACCCGGGTATTGAACTCACACTCTTTGGGTCCTGTCACTGGATCTAACTAACGCCGTTATTCACTAGGTCATGTGTCCTTGACATTCCAACCACCTGAAGAAGGCCGGAGTGTACAACGGCCGAAACGTTATAAATATAGCGACAAAGATGAGGACAATAGTCCGAATAATGTAGTGTACATAATACCTCATCTCAGAAATATAGACAAATACAAAAATGTCCGAAGATATTTTTTTCCAATGATTTCAAAATCAATTGTGAAAATGTTAAAATTTTAATTATTTTTTTGGTATTATATTCATTAATAAATTGATTTTATAATAAAAACCTTGAGAAAATATTTTTTATCACTTAATAGGAGGGTTTCAATGTTTGGTCATTTGAATAAAAAAATCCCAATCACTAATTTTTACACTTCTAGAAAGATCAAAAACGAGAAGACCACATATTAAGAATGAATTAATTTTTTAATTTCGTTTTTAAAAAAAACTCAAAGAATTCTTATACAGTGTGTGTGTGTGTGTGTGTATTTGTGTGTGTGTGTGTGTGTGTGTGTGTGTGTGTGTGTGTGTGTGTGTGTGTGTGTGTGTGTGTGTGTGTGTTTTCCTTTGGGTTGATCCAAAAACAAATTTCCTCTGGTGCAATTTACCTATATTTTATTCACTTAAAAATTTTACAGTGACTTTAGAAAGCCTTCGAACCATTCTGCCTAAGATAAAATGTATGATTAAAACTTCCCAATGTAGGATAGCATATTTTCCGAGATTTTAATATATTTAAAAAAATTTACGAACGACTTTTCATTCATAAAGTTGCTTGAAGAAATAAAGAAATGTCTTCTTTGAAGTCTTAAGTTTTTCTTTTATAATCATGGAGAAAAGGAGAATATGGCGGAGACAAATATAGAAATAAAAGTTGAAGAGGAATTTTCTGCAGGAATTAATGTTAAAGAAATTGAAGGTGACAATGATAATGTGCCAAAGGAAAAAAGTTCCAGTGCATGCCATAAGGACAGGTATGAATATGAAGAAGAAACTGATGAAGTTACTGGAAATAAAAAAAATTAGAACAGGCAAACATAGTGATTGCTGTGTACAAAGATATCATATTTTGGCCATGAACTTGCTCAGGGCAGTTGCTTGTTGATCTTGTAACATTGGGACCTAAAATGTTTCAAAACAAAGATGAACAATTTGCTCCAACTGTAAGACTGGGAAAAATAGTTTGCTATGGAGAATGGAGAAACTGTTTTGGCTGCTGTACTCAAAGAGGAACAAATCTCTCTATTGGTTCTGCTGTCGCCTCTTCTTGAAGACAGAACAACGCAAATCAAGTCTAGCAAGAAATCCAGGATTTCAAGAGTTCTGGAAGCTTAATTCAAAAATGTCAGAACATGAAAATTCGTCTCCACCACCAAAGAACTTTCAAGAAATGGAAGATGTTTGAAATGACCCTTAATAAAGGTAAAACCCTTGACAGTAAATTACAAGAACAAACTATGAAAGAGACACAGATTTGGTAACAGGTTTTAGCACGGTTTATATGAAGTTTCTGACGAAACAGAACCTGCCTTTTAGAGATCATCGAGAAGATGTATATAGTTCCAATAAAGGAAACTTTATAGAACTTGATGAACTTATGAGCAAATATGATTTTGTTTTTGGTAAGCATTACTTGAAAGTAGTAAATGATAATCGGCGATACTTGTCACCAAAAATCCAAAATGAATTCATTCATATCTTAGGAAACCATGTAAAGGAAAATATATTGGATTGAATTTGAAAAGCCAATTATTTTGTGATTATAATAGACAGCACGCTGGACATTTCTCATACTGATCAGATGAGTTTCATTTGTTGATATATTGTTGTTGAAGACAAAGAAGTGGAGGTGTGGGAATCATTTTTTGGTTTTATCACTGAGCATGGGAAGACAACTTATGATATCAAGAATATGATTTTGGATCGACTGGAGAAAAAGAAACTTGATGTCAAAAAAATGTAGGGGGATAGGATTTGACAATGCGGCTAGTATGGCTGGAGTTCATAGTGATTTTTCAACGTCTTCTACAAAACATGAATGGGAAAGCTAATTTGTGCCATGTTCTAATCATAATCTGAAGTTATCGGTTAATCAAAGTAAAGCAAAGTGCGATGAAAAGGAAAAGCGGGTTAGAAGAAAGAGAAAGTTACCTAGGGAAAAGGAAGATGATGTATGTCAAACACTTGTACAGGAATTAAAGAGAAATCTTTAAGAATGTCAAGATTGGTTTGAAAATGAACTGGAAGCACGATTTGACTCCATGTTTCATCTGCAAACTGTCTTCGTTGGATTATCATCGCAAGCAATCCTGGAAGATACTGAAGGCGAGTTGGAGTGAAAATTTAAAATTCTCTGCAGCGAATACGGTGCTGACTTTGCTGTATTTAGGCTGCCTTTGGAAGTTCTCCGACTTCGGGATTTTTAGCGGCAGCTTCCAAAGTAGAACGTGACATGAACATGATGACCAAATCATCGGCTGTCGAATGACTGAGATGGATTTATCGATGGCAAGTTCAAGAAACAGTACCAAATATTGTGATAGCTCTACGGCTGTTTTTGACGCTCACAGTTCCTGTTGCTGCTGCAAAGAGAAGCTTCTCAAAATTGAAGCTCATTAAAAGTCATTTGAGATCGAGTATGTCATAAGATTGCTTATCCAATTTGTCCCTCATTTCAATTGAACATGAAACTGTGGAGAAAATAGACTTTGACCAAGTTATTAATAACTTTGCTTCTGTGAAAGCTCCAAAGCTTAAAATATGATAACGTTTGTTATGCTAATTTTTGAATTTGTTGTTTTTCAAGTACTGACCAACGCCATTAAGGGTATTTCATTTATATTTTTCCTCCAAAAAAAGGGGGCGCCATTATGAATATGGGCGCCGGGCGGCACTTTGCCTCGGTACACGTCCCTGTTTACATTTAACTAATTTAAAAACGGCGTTACACCCCACACATTGGTGACATTATGCTAATATTTATATAGACAGTAAGTTAGACCTATAAGTTGCATTCTATCAACTTGAGCACACAGAAGATGCCAGACCTTTGACTGTATTTCGTGTATAAAATCGTTTAATGCGTTATAAGAGACTTTCTATAGGGGATCTATTTACATCAGAACAGTTTATCTGCTGGTTTTGTTTCATTATTGCCAATATCTCGAATGTGTGGTAGTTAGCGCTATAATTTTAATGAAAAAAGTAAAAAAAAGAAAAAAAATTCTAGACCCCAACATAAAATATCCATTATCAACATAGAAACCTTCATGTTTCAAATCACGTGACCTCGTATAGCGTCTTTACAATTACTCATGTGAATTCTTTTAGCGGTTTCACAATCCCTACTCTACTGACAACACTTAATATTTTCTCTTTGTGTGTGTGCGTGTATATATATATATATATATATATATATATATATATATATATACCAAGGCAAAATAATAAGAGATCTGTTTATATACCCTTAGATGTTCACGCGCTATACTAGAGGTATCAATGGAGCCACTTGTCGAAGTAAAACCGGAGTTTTCGATCCGTTTATTTAGAATCTATTTTTCTTAATATGAATGAACTTTTGAAACAGAATTTCCTTGAACCCCACCAAATAAAAACAAGTGTATTCAGTAGAAACTTTGTTACCACCAGACTGGACACTGTTTTCATTTCTTCCTGGTTTTATATTTATTTGGCCTCTTCACAACCCCCTTTTAACCTAAAACTTAAAATACTTCGTAGCACGACCTTTTGAAATGTTTTCATCATTCACTAGTCTTGAACAAAATTCCGATTTCTGAGTTGACAAAATTTCTTTATGCTTCTTGCTCATAAATATTTGTAACACGGATACGCCCCCATACACATACACAATCGACCTCTTCAAAGGTAAGCAGCATCAAATGACGAATAACACAACTAAATACGCACACTTGTCACAACACACTGAAAATGCAGAACTGTTAACCTACAAAAATGTATTCTCGGATAACCAGAACTCTGCGTGTTAGCGGCTTTGCTGCCTTGCTTGGGGTGAAAGGATTAATAATAATAAATATAATGGTTCATTTTCTTTTTCATGATTTTGTTGCTGCTACAACAAACCGGCGTGAATGAACAGAAAACGCTTAAAAAAGTTTCTGCGACATTAAAGTAACATTTGCAGCCGATGCGCACCCCCCCACACACACCTATGCAGCGGTTGTACAAAGACCTCACTAGTTTCTGTACAATATTTGGCCACGGCCTAATTTATAGAGATCAAAGTCGCTGCCTTTTCATCTCAAACCATCACCTTACTAAGCGAAACTATCACAGCTCAACGTATTTATTGACTGGTCTCCGTCAGTTACATCATATCTTTGTTGGTGGGGGTTACAGGTTATTACAGGTCCCTAACCAACAACCATTTAAATTTCTCGGGAGATCCAAAAGTAAACTATTGTTCAGAATAGAGAGAATCTTATGTCATCAAAATATCACGTGTTGTATGAAAAAAAAGAACAAATCTAAACAAAAAACGATTGTTCAAATAAGGAAATAGAACATGAATATAATTTCGGAAATTAGTTTTTGCTATAAAACTCTCTGAATTTACCATAAGGCTATCTTGTACAATACGTCTTAATAAATAATGAGAAATTACATTGAGTTTAGCTCAGTTATAAAAATGACTCTTCTTGAACGAGAGTAACGTCTTTATCTTTTGTTGAGTATTTAATTATTGTGTGCGAGTTCACTGGAAAAAAATGCATGATCGACGAATTACACTTTTGTAATTGATCACCCAAGTTTTCTAACTTCAATCTTATTACACGAAATGGAACGAGAGATTACAAACCATGTTCTTCAAATCTTTCCCCATAAGTAAAAATATCCTCAAATATTCTCCAAGGAAAATGGAGACTGTATTGAAAATATGATTGATATCAACCATAGCAAAAAGATATATGTTGGAATTTGTATAAGTTGAGGAAGTTAGAAGGAAAATAGGAACAAAAAGAACACTTTTACTTACTGTCAGAAAGGGACAGTTGAAATCTATGGGACACATAATGAGGAAAGAGAGTTTGGAAAACTTGACATTCACAGGACATAATAAAAGGAAAACAGCACGTGACATACCTTGTGTAAATGGATGGCAGAACATGTACTAGGAGGGATAGTAAGTGGATAAACATTTCTTATGGCTACGAATGAAAGGAAGTTGTGGAGAGCTATAATCGCTCACGTTCTAAACGGACACGGCCCATAAAAGAAGAATCTAAGTTTGAAACAGAAGGAAATGTAAGTCAACATCTTTGACTTGGTCAATATTAAGTTATTTTTGTGGTATCCATGAGATTCGATACACATTTACTCATTCAAATGAACTAAGTCTCGCTTAAGAAGTGGCCATTTTATTAGAAATATATCATGACCGTTAAAAGATGTATCCCTTGCCTATCCTGTTTTTATTTACTCTTTGTATTTTCTATAATATACAACTCCTGATAAAAGGTCATATAATAAACATACATACATCTATAACTATTAGTAACATAGTTTGTATGCGTTTTGACAATCCTATTGCTTTCTGAAAAAAACACTTTCTTTTGTAAAGTTGCCAGTGGTAGTAAGCTTGAAAAGGAAGTGTTAATCTACAATTGTTTCAAGTAAACGAATTCTTGTTTTGCTTAGTTTATTGGAATGAATTATGTCTTAGCTGCTAATGCTTTGTATATTGTTTCGAGATTATACATTTGTGATAGATTAACAGCTGAGTAAATGCCACGAAATTTGAAGATTAAAGCTCACCAATGTTCCATGTCATCAAAGCAAATCTGAAGTGCAAATATTGACTATAAATCTAAGAAAACTCACAATTTCTGGCGTTTTGTCTTCATTGCAACAAGAAAAAGCAAAGAGTATATTACATGTTACTTTTTTATTGTTATTTCATCATTTTATTCTGCGTAAGACGTCAGGTATAAATGGTCATCGTTAGAATCTGCTTAAGCATTAAAGGCTTGTAATAATAAGCATTGGTAGGTAGCACCAAAATACGCAGAATTTAGGTCGGTAACCGATATACGTAGCAAATATTTTTAATGCTCGTACCGACATTACATTCTATTTCAAGAGGCACCAGAAGGTAGGAAAGATGAGAGAGACGTGGGGTGAAAATGAAGATTAAATTTCGGGCTTGTATGCGAGTAGGTTTTATTTATTGATGTGAAAACGCTATCTACATTGTGGAGTAATATTTTAGAGAAAAAAAAGATCACTTCCAAAACTTTCTAAAAATCAATACCTTTGGCTGAAATTTTACCTTGTCTTAGGAGTCTACAAAGTACATTTGAAGGGAACGACATATTTTTTAAAACTACATTAAAAAACGACATTTCTCAGTTTGTTTTTAACATTTTTGTTGTTAGCACAACCACTCTTCGTCTGTTTTCTCTGTAACAACTTTTTTCTTGATATTTTTAAAGATTCAATTTTGATCTAAAGAAAATAATTCATTGGTGTTTGTATTATTTTCGAGACATTTCTCGTCTTTAATATTTTTGCAATCCACTTCCTCATTGCCACTTGCAATTACTATTAGAAAGCAACACTAACAACACTTTATTTTCTATTTTGGATATTGTTTCTGTTTAATTTCATCTGACAATTAATTTTATATTTGATACTTTGAATAAAATGGATCAAGATCTGGCTATGTTTTTAGCAATTGAGGACGATGACCCCTCTGCACTACGGGAGCTGCTAAGAGTTGGAGCAGAGCCGGACACATACTGCTTTGATATGAACAACATTCCGACTAAATCTATGATTCACATTGCTTGTCAAAAAGGTAATTTGGAATGCTTAAAGCTTCTTGTTGAATACGGTGGATCACTCGAAGCTCCAGACCGCTGGGGTCAGACCTCTTTAATGTATAGCATCGCGTCTGGGTATGTTCATGTAACTAAATACATAATCGAAATGGAACCCGGTTTAGTGAAGATCACCGACCAAAAGGGTAATACTCCGTTACACTGTGCTGTCCAAGTTCCATGTCTTGAGTCAATTCAAATGCTACTGCAGACTGAAGTAATTGATATAAATAGTGGGACTCTTGTTGGAATTACACCTTTAATGGTCGCCTGCACTCTCCCCTCTTCTTCTGAATTACCGCGTTCTCTGATCGTTAATTGTTTACTTGAAGCAGGAGCCGATGTCAAACGTATCGAAAACAAAACCGGAAAAACAGCTTTGCACGTATGTAAAATCCAAACTATTATCCTCCTTCTTAATGTTATTTTATCCGTTTTCAGATCATTTCAAATTCAAGAAATTTTTAAAAAACAAAACAAAAAAACACAAGCATTAGAGTTAGATCACTTTTAGTTTCTTAATGTATATTAATTTTTTTATCTTTTTATTCAAAATATATTCCGTTAACAATGGTCATTTATATTTTCTACATTTTTATTATTTAATTAATTTATTTTTTGTTTTTTGGTATGTTAAACTTTCATTGGTAAAAGGAAATAAGAGATTGATGGTTATATAATATAGCTATCGGCAAGGACTTTCGAAAAATACTTGAAAAACGCATTTTAAATAATGTCTTCTTTGAAGTTAAATTCTGGTATAATTTGAAAAAAGATAATAGCGGAATAACCTAAAGTTAATCCGTATTAAAAGAAAAATTAAACATTTTTTAAAAACCTGAGCACGTTCATTCGTAACTCATAGACTCGATGAATCGCCATTATAGAATAAAAAGGTAAACAACAAATTTAACAATCTTTTAAACATCCAATATTTGTCCTAGAGATATGTTTTAAAGTCATTACTGTAAACTTTGTAAAGGTAAGGATTAATTAAATGAATTTTGTAAAACTAATATTTATTTTTTACTTAATGAAAATAACGTTTACTTATTTAAGAAATGTATACTTACACCCCTGACTTAAAAAGCGCGCGAAAAATTAAAAATAAAAATTAATGAAATACGGAACCAAATGTAATAACCAAGAAATTAATATTTTTATGTTTAAAGATAATTTATCTTTAACCTTATATAACAAATAGTTTAAGAATATAATTTTTTATTCTATACGCTTTTCTTAGTAGAATGAATAATTTGATTTTTTTAGAAGTTTTTTTTAGAAGTTTTTTTTCATTAAATGATACTTTTGAGATTAATGGAGTTGCTACTAACAAAAAAAAAAAAGGGCAAAGTCGGTAAATAGTTATTGAATTGATGTTAGTTGATTGCGTTTCACTTTGAATTTTTTCTTAATTATTCACTGGCATCCAAATGATGCCTTTATTTTCTCCGTAAAGTTATTATAATCCTATATATCGAACAGTTACAAATACAAATTTTTATTTGATGTTTTTTTTTTTATGATAGTTGTTCAAAGGTGAGAAATCAGAATTATTTCCCTTTGTACATCAATGTAAAATTAACAGTTGCTAAAAGGAAAAATAAATAAAATAAAATTCCTTTAAAAAGGTTCACACTAAAAATTAATATTAAACTTTACATTTTTCAATTATTCAAACATATCTTTATTTAATATTAGTGACAAACAGCAAGAGGATGAATTTTAAAATCGTACTGAAAAATGACGTCATTTTTTTTGTAAATGAGTTTTGCACATTATGCGAGTTTGCATTTTGTTATTAAAATGTTTATAAAACTTAAATGCATTTTCTTACTTACTGTACTAGAAACAGAATATGAAAACATTTGATGTGTGCTATTTTATATTTTGAGTAACAAATTAAAAACGATTTCCAAATGATGCAAATATAAGTGAAATCCTTTCTTTAGTGCATTTTTTCGATTTTTCCAGGTTAAAATTTCGAGTTATTTCCCTTTAGTGATTGTCAATAAACATTTTTTATTTTGATATTCTGTTGAATGTAATGTTTTTATCATTTTTCAATTTCTTCATTTTTATGCTAACAGAATTTAATATAAAATTAAAAACAACAAAAAAAATAGTAAAGATTATACAATATATTGTAAGACATGAACATTTTGTTCTGAGCAGCACTCTTAAATTAAAATTATTTTTCTATTCAAATATCTTTTGTTTAACCAAGTTGATATAATTTGAAATTTGAATAATACACTCCGAATGGATAAAAATTTATAAAACATTAAGAATATCTTTCAGTCTTTATGAAATCTGAAGTTGTTTTCATACATGTTTGAAAGGGATTTGTGTTTTTTATTTTTCTATTTTACAAATTTTAATCATATCAAAAAGATTTTTGATATCACAGAAAGTAATCACAAATAAGTATACATACCACAAAAGTGTTTAGAAACTATTTATAGTTGGTGCATAAAGGGTTTTATGGGAATTTTTTCTTGAATTTTATAACTTTTATGAAAGTATTTTTTTTTTTTATTCTAGTCTATTTACTCAAGAAAAAAAAAATAATCTAAATTAGATTATAAAATGTATTTTATTCATTAATAATGAATCAAAGAGTTACTAAACAGGTTTTATTTATTATGATTTTATCAATTTGTGTACTTCTTTAACCAACATACCCAATTTTACATATGCTACCATTAATTGTTCCATCATGATGGCTATGGGCAAATATTAACAGAAATCATTTAGTTAGAGAATAGAGTATGATAGTCATACTTACACAAACTTGGTGCCAATTGAGTCATTTTAAAAAGTTTTTTGATAAATCTACCTTTGATTTCGATCCTCAGTAAATTTATTGATCTTATTTTAAATTATGCTAATTTTACATTTTTCAAATTAGAAAAACTTGATGTTTAACTTAAATTAATATAAATATTAAAAAGTTTGTTGAACTCCATTTAAATAGTTTACTTTTTTTTTTTACTGCAGTTGTATGTGTAAATATCTTGTAAAAATAATTCACATTTGCAGTATTACAAATTGAACATTTTCTGCTAGTTTACTGAATCTTTATATTAAACTTGAAAAATCAACGAGTTACTTCCCTTAGTGTAATTAAACAGTTTCATACATTTTGCGATTGATTCAGATTTTTTTTTTTTTTTAATAAGTGTTCATATACATTTATTCATCACGAACGACAAAACTAGGTTATATAATAGACACCTCGATAGAAACCTATTATGTTAACTGTATTCACTGAGAATATTTGGTTAAGTTTACAGTTACACTAAGTATTCTATATTAGTCAACAAATGTAACTTTGGTTATTTCCCTTTATCGGTAGTATTAAAAATATTTAATTACTAGCTTAATCTGGCACAAGTAATGATGCGCCTCATATCGTTCAATGAATAATCTCGACATCAGTGTAAGTATTAGGCATTTTGAATGGGGATATTCATAAACCTTTACAAAATATTGATCTGCGAGATAAATATGCCACAGTTAATTTACTAATGACTTAGTAAGAATTTTTTAATCATTTCACCCCAAGCAAGGCAATAAATCCACTAAGACGCACGAGGTTACTGAGTGCAAGAGAAAATAAGCAAAAGAAAACATTATTAATGAGAGAGAACAATAAAAGAATAGGAATAGGGAAATATATATTTGTATATGCTATCTCATTTCAAATAAAAACTTTCCAACTAAAAGACTATTAAGTATTATGTCCCATGCATCCATCTCTTTTTGTTGTTGTTTTGAAACACCCAGTAAAGATACTGAGTAATGTTGAATGATTTACTGTATCAGAACTGCAGTTGGATGATCAAACTAATGCATTCAACTTGATATTGACTAGAAGAACACTCAATATTTCAATAATTTATCAAGGTGAAGAATGTTAATAGAGGAACAGCCAAAGGTAAGTGGTTTGCAAAACTAGCAAGTCCATGTCAATACAATATAAGCAGAAATACATATCTTCAAACTTCAGCATCAAATTTTTTTTTTTTTTTTGACATCTCTTTACTTTGCATGTGTTCTTTTTAGTTCAATGTTGAATTAATGTCTTCAATGGATTTGAGTAAAAACTTATTTCTAATACTTCATAGACATTTTATTTTCTTAATTTAAAGCTTGCTGTTCTGGCCAAAGATGCAGATGTTGTGGAGGTTCTTCTTCAAGCTGGAGCTGATCCCAACAGTTTAGATAGAGGTGGACGCACAGCACTGACTAATTGCCTCCTTGAGAATATCATAGTACCACGGGAACCAGGTTCAATGCCAATCATTGACGACAATATCCAGTCAATGATTATTCTCCTCACACAAGCAGGCACTAATATGAACCTGTCATTATGTGAATATAGTCATCCCCTCATTTGTGTTTCTTTTGTGGGATCACTGCAGTTGGTACAGTTTTTCATGGAGAATGGTTCACTTCCTGATTTGTCATCTAATTGTTGTAAGTATGAGAACAAATTCTCTTTTTTTCTTTTTTTTCATTCTTGTCTTGTATGTGCAGATAATTGCTGTTTTCTTTTTCTGATTTAATTCTCTGACTTTGTAAATAAACTTGCTTCTAAAAAGAAAAAACATATATATATATATATATATATATATATATATGGGGGAGAATATGACAGTCAGGTATTTGAATGATAAAATCTATGTAACGTCCTCTAAAAGGACTGCATCAGGGATGAAATGGGTAAAATAGAATTTTTTCCAGTGTCGTTCCTAATATATGGTGTCCTGGGTATGACGATAATCTACATCTGCATCCTGGGTAAGACGATAAACTACGTCCAACAGCAAGGCCTCTGATCAAGAGGTTTTGAGGAGCGTGGAACCACCTCTTAATTGCTGGTGTTCCCAGGTCCACCCTGACATGGGGTGGTAGCACCTGTTAGGGTCCCAGCCATGGGCAAATAGTTAACACCCAAACTTGTGTAAAAATAGGTTTTAATACCAGAAATGCTTTTTAATAAAAAAAAAGTTATTACCAGCAATAATTTTTTGAAGGAAAAATTATTATCAGCAATACTTTAAAAAAAAAAATAAAAAAATACCAGCAATACAAACAGCTATACGTTCTTTGAAAAAAATATGACCAGCTATAGATTTCTTCAAGGAGGAATATTCCCAGAAATAGATTTTTGAAGAAAAACATATTACCAGGAATAAAAACTTGGTCGTCATTAAAATAACCCATTGAGGTTGATATGCCGTAAAATGAAAATCAAACCAAAACCTAATATATGTATGAGTGTGTGTGTGTGTGTGTGTGTGTGTGTGTGTGTGTGTGTATGTATGTATGTATGTATGTATATATATATATATATATATATATATATATATATATATATATATATATATATATATATATTATTGATTTTTTTTAATCCAACACTATTTCTTATTACTATAAATTAGGTACCTTCACGAAATCGCTAAAAAATAGAGCATAGTCTGATGAAAAAGAAGCCAAACTTTATGAAAACAAAATTTTATCGTCTAAATGCTTGTTTTTATGAAGAGGAAAGACCAAAGTTCTTTTTAATTATTTTTTAAAATTTTTCCTTCTTTTTAGAACATTCTAAATTTTGATAAAAAAAAAAACTTGTTTCTCTTTGTACTAACCGGGACTAGTAAATAACATAGACAATTTTTAGCATGTTTTTTTGTATTACACACATTAATTTGGAAAATCTTGCAAAAATAAAAATAATTGTCAGATGTTAATGAAACTTTCAGAAACTATTCACATATGATCAAAATTATTATAAATATGATTTTTTTATCAAAGTCATGGCAGAAATACTTTTTTAATATTTATTAACACCCCCATAACTAATTTTATGAAAAACTCTAGAAATTCGAGCGCATCAACTTTAGTGATTACAATAGTTAAAAGCACAAGGCTTTGAAGAATGCAAATCATGTTTTTTTGTTTTTTTTTAATTGGATCCGTGGTACCTGAAAATCAGCTCTGAATTGTAACTTACAAAACTCAATAAAACAAAGATACTATTTAATTTCAAATGCTTTTATTTGTTTTTATGAATATGGACAATATTTTCTGAAAGCAAAAAATTTTTTCAATGAAAATTGAATTTTTAAGACAATTATTTGTTATTTCTTTAATTATAGTAGATTTTTACATTAAGTTTTTTAAAAATATTATAAAATTAGTTAAAAGCCACATCAACTTTTCTTAAGTGTCCTTATGAGATTGTCATTGTCCAGCGCTTTAAAAATTGTATCATTTGGACCAATCAGAAGATCTGCAGTAATTAAGAAATGTAATTTTGTGTTTATAATCGGGCAGTAATTATAAAGTACGGAAGACCAACCAGAATACAATTTAGTTGCATTATTTGAGTTCAGCATTGTTCTCCGCTGTTAAGGCCTTTACTTTGGTGAAACACGTATGGAGAAGTTAATTTGATTTCTCAATTTCAACTGAGAAGGGTACCTATAAGTATCAGTATCATCTTATGAAATTTAACTATTGCTAAACTTTAATTTATATGATCTTATTTTTATATTAATCTCACTCTTAACAGTCTTATTTTTTAATTTTTTTATATTTTCCATAAAGCATCGTAAACGTAAAGATGAAAGCTAAGTACAAAAAAAAAAAAAAAATTAAAAAATTAGAGCGCTGAAAGTTTTCCTTAAAAGTAATGAGGTAAATAATTTGTTCACTTAAATCTAAATAATTTCACTTCCTTCCATCTGTAGAAAGAATTATCCTCCCGTAAGTTATCTAAACTTCATGAAAATGTCTTTCGTCACCTGTCAAATGACACGAAAGGTTATGACCTGCTTTGTTTTATTTTCAAATTACATTTTTTCGGCGCAGAAGCCAAGTTAAGCTTGGTTCAAAATATTTTAAATAAACATTATAATTTCTGATTCTATTAAAATAAGTTTTGAAAAAATGATAATTGAGTTTTAAAAGAATATCAAAGTGAGATTTTCATCTTTTTTATAAAATGGGAAAAAATGATTGAAAATGATGGATTATCTGTCTTTTCTTTTTTTTTTTTTTGACAAAAAAAAAAAACAAGATTTTTAACGAAAATTTCGGACATGCTAGGAACGATTAAAAAATGTAAAAAATCCCCCAAAAATACTTTGATCTTTCCTCTTTAATAATAATATGAACATTAGATGATAAAATTTTGTTTTTGTCAAGTTCGGTGTCTTTTCATCATGCTATGCTCTTTTTGTTTACATTTCATAGAGGTACCTACTATAAATGTTATTTTTAGTGGGTACATATATTTGAAGTACTTTTACAGTTTATGAAAAATAAAAAAAACCAGGAATAGCAACTCGCATGTGTACCCACTAGAAATAACATTTATAGTAATATATATTGGAAATAAGAATCATTTCTACTTGACTGATATTTTTTTATTGATGGCTTTTTAATTTATTTACTTTGTCTTCATTCTCAATTAATTCAGTCAAGAATAATTTTATAGTTTTAAATATTGATCATCTGAAAATGAAGCAATAAAAATAGTGGAATTTCATTTTGCAAAGTTGAAAGAAATCATATATTTACTATGCTTTTAGCTTAAGGACCTGCCTGCCTAGAAAATCAACCTTCAAAACTCACTTTTTTTTTTATAGGGTTGAACACTAACCTACTGGCATTGGTAGGTGGAAATGTGATACTTATTTCATGTGTTTTTAATCTTGTTCAAATTTCTTGATTGTTATGACCTACTCATATCTCCCGAAGCAGATGAGAATGCAAAATTTGCTGTTATTGAAACATTAAAGCTATAATCATTATAATCAATTACAGTTGATTAACTTGCATTCTAATTCACTGATTGTATGATGAATAAAAGATGCTCATAGATGGTTATGTTACATGAATGCAAATTTGAGGAATTGCTTTAATTTGTAAGAAACCATTCAAATAGAAGGAAGCTTACAAATCTATCTGAATGTTCCAGACTTGATGAAATTGCTAGTGATCTGTGTATCCTATTCAAAGGACATTTTTCTTTCTAAAGGACACCTTTTTTGATTACAGTCAATCAGATATATCACATATGTTCATGTACATTCTTTGATTTTGCATATCAAAGTATTTTTCTACAAACCCACATTATTATTCATTTTGAATTTCATGATTCACTATATTACAGAATGATACTATAAAAACATTATCATAAATATTTTTCATTTTATACAGAAAATTTTATCTAATCAAAAAGAAAGAATAGTCAAGACAATATAACCTACATAGATTTCAATATCCAAGAAAATCATTAACTTGTAACAAAAGAAGAGAGAAACTGTAAAAAGAATTTATTTTTGCACTTTTTGACCAATATACTGAACTTCATAAAAAAAACTAAAGTATAGCATTGTACCTATTGACTGACTTGTGAATAAATTCAGTTTTTATTATTTTTAATTTTTTTCATGAAATAACTTTAATAAGTATAAATTAAAATTACTTGCTGAAGTAAAATAAAAATCATCAGTAATAAAAGAAAAACATTTTTTCAGTGTTGGCAAAGAATACAAAATGGAGATTCTCCAACGATGAAATCACATCAACTATAAAGCAGGCATTAGAAACAAAAAAAGTGCAAATGTCAGAAATTAAGTGATTTAATAATTACCATAATTTAATTTTGAATCTGTTTATCAGTAAGTTGGAGTCACACCTGTATATTGTTTTAAAGGAATTTATTTGAATCTTCAGATACTCCAAGAAATCAAATTTAATCTTTACTATTTATGATCAATCATTTACTCAGCTAAATATAAACAAAATACCAGAACATTTCACATTTTATAACAAGCTCACAAAGGTATTTCACAGAATTTAATACATGATGTAGAGCAATGTTTTCCATTGCCAAAATCTGCATATCAACTTTATTCTACAAAGAGTTTCAGCTTAGCCTGCAGAGTCTACTCCCCCACACCAAATCTTTTTAAACACAAAAAAATCAGACATATTTTTTTTATCTGTTGTGATACATGACTGAGACAGCATGAAATGATCTATAAGGTTGATATGCTGTTAAACAATACCTTACCTTGACTGCCAAGTGTACCTATTTTTAGACAGATTAACTCCACCTGTAATCATTGGTACTATTCTTTGTAAGAGTAAATATGCAGACTCTGGAAAACATACTCGATTATTCTGTCTACTGTGCAGACATATGTTCACTATTTGTGCTATTCAACTAATAAATTTATGTTCTGCATTAAGATCCCCATCTCAACTTTAGTGATTATTTTTTTTATTTTCATTTTTGAAAATGACAAAAAGAACACTTAAAGAATATGACAAAAAAGGATATGCAGAAAAATACCTGAGTTTTTGTTTCATATCACTTGTGCTGAGCACAAAAGTCAGGCTACAATTTGTGTATGGAAGTAGTTGTCATTGAAAACAGCAAAACTGTGCTGTAATTTAGGAACAATACATCCAAACCATGTAAATGCCTCTCTTTTGTTCAAACAAATGTAATATCAAATAAATCTGTTACATATTAACTACTTTAGGAGGAACATAATTTTATGATAAAGTTACAAGCTATCTGGAAGATTGCAAAAAAAAAAACCCAAACATGTCATACCATTGGAGAAAATTTAGTCAATTTCACTGAAAATGAGATGATCCAAACCATCTCTGGGGATGTGATTGCTGATCAACACAGGATTTATTTATTAAATGAGACAGTCAAACAAAGCATTTAAAAAATTTCTGCTCCCATATTCCAATGGACAATTGATATCATGAAGGGGAATTTCACTCTGTAGCTTGATGAAACAACAGACTTTGATTTGATACAGAACTGAACATATATTGAATAATTTCTTTTTTGTCATAATTTGGAAAACAAATTTTTCAAATGGAGGATGGATATTTCATGAAACATTCTTCACTGTACCAACTGTGTTTCAGTCTGTCTTTATGGTGCTCCAGCAAAGATGGGAGGGGGAGAAAGACTTGGAACAAAAACAAGATCTTCTTTGTCCTTGTTTACTACAGAGTGAAATTTTTGTAAGACACTTGAAAGTGTTACAAATTTCATCAAGTCTTGTGCATTGAATTCTCAAACCTTATAAGATGTGCAAAGAGATGTGTTCCAATCATTCATACTTGCTCTTTCATTCAAATATGTTCTTATAGAGTAAAGGCAAGGTATTAAACAGAATTGATAGTTTACAAACAGAAATTGTAATTTTTCTCCAAAGAGAAATTGTAATTTTTCTCCAAAGACAGAGACACAACTTTATTGACAGCATTGAAAATGAAATATAACCTAATAAGGGTTTTTTTTTTTTTTTACATACCTTGGTGTTCTCAGTTATTTGAATGCTTCCATTCAAGAAATGATTTTTGGAATGGAAACTGTTAGAGAAAAGATAAACTTGTGGATAACCCAAATTGAAAGGAGATGAATTGCATCTTTAGCAAACTTGAAAGAATTTCTTGAAAACAATAGTTTGAGTAAAGGATGTTAGTTAAATTTCCATGGTGCATTTGAATTCATTGCATGAGATAAATCAATATATCCTTCAGATTGTGATGAATTGAAAAAATACAATTGGGAGATAAATCATTTCAAAGGTATCTGCTGTGAAAGTACAATGTGGAAGGGTTGGTGGAGGAAATGATTGATTGGTAAAATATTCAACCCTTGAATTCAATATCACAATTTTGGTCTGATTTAACTTCAAGAAGTGTCTCCATTCTTTAGCTAATGTTTTGCTGCCATTTCCAGCTAGCTACATTTGTGAGAATGGGTTCTCTGCATTAGCAATAATGATAAACACAAAATCATACAGTCAGAGTATGACCTACACTGCACTTTAAATAGTATGGAACCAAATCTTGGTGAGCTTATGAAAAATGGTCAGCACCAAAGTTTGCATTAATTTCACTTTGGGTATCAAAAATATTAAATCCATTACTAGTTATGAGAAAATATTTTTATTTGCCTGTTTATAGAAAATGCTTAAATTATCTCTTATGTCAACCTGTGAACATTGCTTGAGGTATGAATTTTAGTCAGTTATTAAAAACAGTTACAGTATCTGTGTATCTTAATTTTAGAAGTTTCCTCTTATATTTCATTATTTTTAATCATTAAAATTTCAAAGACATCAGCAGCTTCAAAAAACTAAAATAAGAACCTTTTTAGCAAATACTGAAATTAAGTAAATAGGTTTTTCGCAATTTCCAATTCCTTGTGTCTAACTTTTCAAAATTAATTAATGCAAATTATATTAGTAATGCATACTAAAATAATTGTGTAAATTCATTTCTTTGCAGTTCCTTCTGGTGTGACTCCAATTTTAACTGCTGCCAGTAGAAACCAGATCACCATAGTGAAGCATTTTCTCAGCTGGGGTTGCTGTTTTAATGAAAAAGGCAGGATCAGCCGTAAGCAAACGGACTACAGTTTTGATTGCTTCGAATTGGCAATTTTTCTCAAGTACTGGGACCTTGCCAAATTGTTGCTAAAGGTTGGTTACCACTGGAAGCCTAACCAAATAGATAAAGATGAAGACCTCAGAGAATCATTAGAGACCAGTGAGGAAATGACCGAATGGTACAATTCCTTTGTTCGCACACCACAATCTCTCATGTTTTATAGCATCCGAACCATCAGAGAGAGTTTAGGTTCAAATATTCCTTCCAAATATAAAAAACTTGAACTTCCAAAATCCATTAATGATCAGATTCTTTTGAAGGATCTTCTTTCTTTGGAAGAAAGTTGATAATTCTGTCCACTAATATCCACTCAGTGATATTTCAAATATGGCTACAAATGAAAAATGTGATGATTTTAAAAATGGTCTTGGGAGGCTGTTAAAAGTAAAATTCTGTATTTACAGAAACGGTTGTACATGACTGCTATAACTGATTAATTATCAGTGAATTATTTTGAAGGCATTTTTCCCTTCCTTTCATAGGTGTCGTTCATCACAACTAAATCCTAAAGGGTTTCTCAATTGGCTTTTTCATTTTTTTTTTTTTATTTGGCTAGTGCCTGTCTAGATTAATACCCAGTCACCTCCTTGCTCTTTGTTTTGTCTGCTCTTATGCCAAGCTTAAAATATGAGAAACTATTTTAAGCTGGTAAAGCAGGAATCAATTCTTGCTGGCTCAAATCCAAAGCACTAAAACTTTGGCTCAAAGAAAGTAAGCATTGTAAATCAATGTTTTTTATTTCTTAATAGGCAGTTTTTTAAAAAACAAAAATAATTATACTTTAAACTTACATATATATTATGCACAAGCACACATTCACACACACAGAAGGGTACATCAATAAGTCCATAGCCTGATGTATATTTATTAGTATATTCACAATAAAAGTGATTGAAAAATAAATATTTGTGTAAAATAAATGCTTTTTTCCATTACAAGATGGCAGATTTATTGATGTAGCTATGTTTTATATAAATTAAGTTTTTGACTTTGGGAAAATTATAACACCAGGAGTTTATCTACTATAACTGTATAATCAAATGAATGTACAATGAAATGAAGTTAAAAAATCTTTTAAAACAGTCATTCTTTGATCAACACAAAGTGATCGTAAAGAGTTTAGTTGATTTTACAAGCATAAAGAATAGAACTGTTTTTGTTTTTAAAGTATTTTGACACTTGAAAATTAAACTCTGGAACATATCAGAACCTTTGAAAGAGATGGTTACCTTTATGGAAATCTCACAATGAATGTGATACAGCAATAGAAAGAAATTGTGAACAATAAGTACAAATGGAGAAAAAGAAATGCACAAATTATTTCTCAGACAATTTACTCTACATCAGAAAATTGTAAAAGCACAATTTATATCTTCTTTTGTACAGCAATTGGCTATGAAACAAAACTTAATTTGTGAAAAAGAATGATTTGTGTATTCTCATTTATCTTTCTATTATCTTTGTTTGTCTGTGATATTTGAGTTATATTATTGAAGAATGATTTTGGTGTTGAATGTATCTCAGGTTTTCTAAGGCAGAAACTGGGATGGATCAATGAATCAATACATTAGTGTACAGTACTGTTCATAAGCATTGGAACAAATGCATGTTGATTTGAAGAGTTAAAAATATAAACCAAACTTTATGGAATTCACTGAAAAATGGAAGGAGAGGGGAAAAATAGTAAAAACAAAAACTGGTGAAAATATAAGAAATTAGTTAATATCTATTGTTGTCACCATTTGCTTTTCAAATCTCTCTTTGGGATATAGTTTGAACATATATTTTAACTGTTTCTTTTCCAACATTGTACCAGAGTTTTGATTTATTCTCTTAATGTCTCTTTACATGTAATTTCATTTTTTTTCTTTTTTTTTCTCTAACTTGAAATTGATCATGTCCTACAGCTGTTCAATAAGATTTAAGTTTGGTCAATCCATAGTATGAAACATTTATCTTTTACTAATCTTATTTTTTTTCCAAAACTTGTACTTAGCTTAGAACTGTGCTTCAGATCATTATCTTCTTGGCCAATGACATATTATGGCTGATCTGGATCTGATGATGCTTGAATTTGTCTATTACACCATTTATTAAACAAATATTTAAAACACCGTCAGTAGAGAAACAGGCCCAGATCATAGAATTATTTCAAATTGACTTCAAAGAAGAGATAAATAGACTGTAAATAATAAGTTCTCTCATTTTCTGTATATCTGATTTTTTTAATAGCTATCAAACAATTCAAAATTTTTGTTTTGCCTATTTTTCCCCAACTGGTCAATGGCTCACTCCCCATACTTTTCTGGAAAACTGAAACTCTGTTTTTTTTTTTTTTTTTCTTTCCTTAGTAAGAGCTTTTTGTTCTGCTGCAACTCTTGTGTATAAATTTATATTTTGTAAGTGCCTAGAATTTTTCTTATGTTTGGTTTCATAAAATCAAGTTTACTTCATCAGCAAGCTCACAAGAATATTTTCGCTTATACTAAGATATTTTTTATAAGTTGCCTGTTGACTTTACTCAAACCAAAATATATTTTACAGCATTCAAAGAACAGTTAATGTTCTCTGTAGTTTTTCTATATGGTCTAACCAACATCATTTAATGCTTGTATCATTTATATTTCTTCTATGTACAATTCTTTTCATTTAAGCATATTTGTTGTCAATGGTAAATTTCAGGAAATTTAAAAAATAAATTGTTAAATGAATTAGATCAAGAATTTCTTTTTCTCTCTCACTAAAATTTTGTTCAAAGACTAACATTTGAAGGATTGCCAAACAATATAAATAGCTTTAAATTAGTGTTTGTAAAGAATACAGCTTTTCTGCAATTTTGATTCAGCTATTGAACATTTCAGCCAAAAAATAAAATAAAAATAATTGAAAAAAAATGTAATGTTGTGATATTTTAACTAAAGCACAAGAAAATGATCAAATACATCTAATGAGTACAAACAATGTCAAACAGAATGTGTTTGTTCAAATACTTATGAGCAATACTGTATATTTCCTTTTTAAAAGTGTTTATGTTGAAGCCTGGATATGCCAGCTGATAGTTTACACACTGAAGTGACTACACTCTAAACAAGCTTCTAAAGTTGTATGTGATTCTTTTCAACATTTCTTACTTTTTTTGCAATGAAGATTTAAATTCCTATTTCATTTGATAATTTTGTTAGCATTTGATATTTAATTCTGTTACAAGTAGCAAATGACATTAGCAAACTTTGTTGACTAAATCAAAAAATACTTACAGGGACCCAGTAAATTACCATATGCAGCCCTAACTCAACATGCAGTATTTCTGTTGCAAATATTTTCAAGTAATATTTAGGAAATTTCTTTTCTAACAGTTTTCTGTATCATGAAATGTCACTAATACTGAACTTCAGTCCTAATCCTCTTCTAGGGGGTCATTCACCAACCCAATTTAGTAATATTGTAATACCTAGTAACTGGTAATTTCTGGGCAGAAAGAAGTTTGTCCACAAGAACTTTCCATACTTGGTGACAATGCTAAAGGATATAGAAAAAAAATCGCAAAGAATAATTCTATTCCACAACACAATCATCTTAGAGGAAAAGAGTAATCTATTATTAAATCTTGTAGAAATTGGTAACCAAACCTATTTTTTTGAATAGCCATAGTAAATGAGTCAATGGAATGTAATTTAAACCAATAATTGATATCAGAGTAACTGTTTAAAAAATTGATAGCATTAATAATTACTTTAAGATATAGAAAACATAAAATAATATAAAGTTTTATCTTTGGAATCAAAAAAATGAACAACTGTACATATTTTCAGAAAAGTTTGCATGTATCACTTCACACAGAAAGACCAATGTTGGTTTTCAGCCTGAAAAATGGATTTGTAAGATTAATGCCATTGAGAAAAGAATCCACATTCCAGACATTTACACAATCTGCAGGGACTGGGCATTTTTTATCATTTCCTACACACAAATGTACATGGGATCTGACGTTAAAATTGATCTTGTGTCACATTTTATCATCTAGGGGAGATAAATAGCTACAAAAGTACATTCTAATTCTTGTTTAGCCATTTTTATCAAAATGACTCTTAGATATTTGGTTTTAACTGCAAAAGAAATTGTTAATGCTATCAAATTTTCGACTGAAGAAGGATTTTTGCAGTGTGATCTTAAGCAACATGTATATTACATGGATTCAATGATGGAATTTTTTCGGAGCAGCATTTACATCTGTGCTTTTTATCAGGAATCAATCAATTTGTCTACCACTATGTATACACTTAGAAAAAACTATATACAATGTGGCAAGTTTCTTTTTTTAGTTTTAATTAAGTACATACAAAAAGAATCAATTACTATCAAATGTTTCTACATAACATCCAAGATGAATAGAATGTTTTTTTTTGTCATCTCATTCTGAAGCTTAAAGATATCCAAAAGGTAACAATACTCAAGAACAGAGACTAGGGAAGGTATATCTCTACACACACAATTCAGAAATAAACTTCACATACCCACATGTAAAAATTCCCAATTGGCAGTAGTTTCTGTTCATTATCTTTGGCAACATGTGTAAAGACAGCTACAAAATATAGAAGAAGAATGCATGCTAATAACTTTAGATGTTTCATACATAGATCCAATATGTCTGTCTTAGAATTATTTTTCACTTAGAATTTCCTATATTGTATTTTTCCATACCTCTGCTGAGACTTATCATAACAGTAATTCTGTAAAAAGTCCTAAAACCACATACTGGTTCCAGTTGAAGAGCATAAAGAACTAGTAGGTGGCATCTATCACCTGTATTCAAGAACAATATAGAATAAATTATAATACTGAGTGTAAATAATTTATTTACTTTATGCCAGATAAAAAGAAACAATAACAACAATAACAACAATAAATGAAAGTCTGCTTCAACAGATGAGAAACTGCAGACTTGTTTTCTTCAGGTCCAAGTGACAAGACATTTTCAACATGTACCATCATTACCTACATTTCACATCTGTTTCAACAAATTCTCATCAATAAGTAAAAGATCTAAGAGTAATACTTCAATAACAAATATTAGAACATAGCTTCTAAGACTGTAATTCTGCAACTCTTTCAAACATTTTTATGAATGATCGAGGATCTTGGGCTCCAGAGAAGGTGCTGTAACCATTCATGAAGAAATGTGGCACACCTGAAATGACAGAAAAAGGAAATGGTTTTGCATACTCCTTTTAAAGAAAATTTATTTCTTTTCAGATCTGTGTGTGTGTGTATATATAATTTTTGTGCCTTTTGTATACTATATATATATATATATATATATATATATATATATATATATATTTTTCTACACATTTGCTAAAAAGTTATCCACTACAAAATTTGATTTATAAATTATATGAAAGAAAAAAATTCAACTATGAAAAATGTAAATTAATACCAATTTCTTATTTTACCAGAGTTCCATCTTTAATGTGTTTATATCTCAGTACTTTCATGGTTTTATCTTTATTGCACCTTTTCTTTCTGAAAATCTTGGACACTGTCAGCATCAAACTTAACAAAAGATTACACAGCTATATCTAAAAATAGCGACCCACACAAATAATTCTTACATGTTTGTATATCTGAGTGCATTTCTACAGTTACACAAGTAATTTTTCTCTTAATTTTCTATTGCGCTGTTTTCAACTTTTTACAAATTAAGGAAAAACAAATATTTTTATAATTCAGATTTTGACATGTTTGATTCATTAAAGACATATTTCCTTGTTTTACCAGTTACTAAAGATGGCATATCATTTACATTTTCCTGGAAAGATATTCACAACAATGTCTCACCAAAAATAAAAACTAAATTTAATGTAAACTATAAGAGGCAGTGTAACAAATAAAAATAGTTGTAAAGCATTAAAATTATATATATATATATATATATATATATATAAAATAAAACAGGTGTATTTTAAAAGTGGATGGGGAAAATTCTTTAATCCTTATTTTGACTTTTTATAAAGGTGCTGAAAAGTTCTCAATTCAAACCTCTTCCCAAATTCTGACCAAACATTAAAATTCTTTTTTTTAAATACTTTTTGTTTGGGCATAGAACTTTTTAGCACTCCATCATATGTTACTGTTTTAAATAAATAACATCTGTTCAAAATGCAAATTAAAAAATAACTATTTAATCTTTTTTCATTTAATAACTTTTTTCAAATCTGTGATTTAATTAATTCTAAAGAAATCAACAAAAGAAAGTTTTTTTAGTCTATCATCAAAATATATTTTGTTTGAATCCAATACATTAGAATACAGAAAGTCATGTCAGTAATATATACCAGCAACATGTAATAACATGTAATTTTTGTTTTTATGCCTTCAAGAATATGGTGTTTTAGACAAGAGTTATTTTAAAATCTCCCTTGAATCCTCATACAGCTTTTGTTGCCGTGTAATTGGTTAATTTATTATTATTCTTTTATAAACAAATGGTCAAAAACCCCACATGAAGAAAAAATATCATAACACATTAAATGTTGCTGACATGACTTTCTGCTTTCTAATGTATTGGATTTAACTTTTAAACAAAACATAACACTTAAAACAATGTGCTGCTTAATCAACCAAATTTAATAAACATTAAAGTGCAAATAGGATCTTACCAGAGACACCCTTGCTAGACCAAGTTTTGTACTGCTTAAGAACATTCTCCTGGACTTGAGATCTATTAATAAACTCTTTGACTTCATCTGGTTCATAACCAACTTCTTTTGCAATGGACACCAATGCATCAGTATCCAGGAAGACACCATTTGTAAAGTAGGACTGAAATTAAAAAATAAATCAGGACAGATATTTCAAGAGGCAAACAATGATTTTTTTTTTTTATTTATCAATGCAAATGCATTTTTAGTAGTATGCTTAAATAACATTAAAATGGTAAACAAAGAAATTCATATATTATTCAAAAAAACATTTGTTAGCTAGTAAATAATTTCCTTAAAAATATGTCGTGAAGCATCTAATTTCATAGCACTGGAAGTTTATGGAAAGAAAGTCATTTTAAGCATTATGAAAAGATAAAAATTAAATACATTTTACTCTGTGATATCAAGACTAAAGTAAATAAAACTGAGATTTTGGCAAATGACATTTGAACATGTTTATCCAATATCAGTGATATACAAAGGCTTTGCATTATCAAGAAAGTAGACAAATTTTAAACTACAAAAGTATAGTTATTTGAAAACCAGCTTCAAATTGAGTGTGTATTTATGAGGAAACAGCTAAATTCACATTAATATAAAGTTTGTGCAAAATTTCCTTGCATCATAATTGGTACAATATTAGGGAATTCTTAAAACCTTTTTTCTCAAAAATTTACAGAAAGGAATTTATTTTTTCTTTAACTTTTTACTTGACATGCAAACACACACACGCACACACACACAAAAAAAAAAAAACGTTATTTTTGAATAGATAGTCACTGACAATGAAAAATGGAATCATTTCTAAAATCTGTAATGGCAAGATTTAAAAGATCCTTCAAGATCCAAACTTGAAGGGTATACAAAGTGGGAAGGGAAACAAACTGCAGTGAGTAAATGGCTTTTTTGAATGGCGAACTGTAACAATTTAGGGCTGGAGCAAGAAAGTCGATCAGTAATTTTGCTGCATGAAATCTCTATTCTTACGATTCAAATGTAATGCACACAAAAAAATCCTGGAGCCAGGATATGAAATTCTTCAACATGCATTGATATTCTTCTTACCTGTCATTTTCAGATTATCATTTGAACCATGCAACATTTTGTCTGGTCAGTGATTTGAATCAAAACTAGAATCATAATTTTACAATGGAATATAGTTTAACAGAAAAATGATAAAAGGTCAGAGAAAATAGTTTGATGATAGAATAATCATGTTATGTATTTATACAATTTAAAAGGTTTTCTCAAATACTGGAAACTTTATAAGCTCCACATAGTGTTGTTACTTTCACATTGCAGCTAGATTATTATTGACTAATAAAACTGAAAAAAATTTCTAATTCATTTTTATATCAAGGTTTTAAAATAACTAACATTGATGAGATGTAAGATTAAAATGTATCAAACCAAATAACAGTAGTTGGGACTTGGAGACTTAGCAAGATCATAATCCTTTGATGGAATACAGAAAAATGTTATAGGTCCAGAGAAAATACTTTGATGACTGAATCTTGAATTTATAAAAGATTTCATCAAAAATTATATATTAATGCTAAAAACCTCTGCATCAACCTAATAGTAAGATTGTACTAATTTTTTTTTTTTTATAAAAATTAAATACTTTTTTAAAGTAATGATACTAAATGAAGAAAGAAACTAGCAAATTCAAAGATAGCAAAAGTATAGAAATATAAAAGCTTATACATAATAAAAGTATATTTTGACAATCAGACAAAATTCAAAAACTATTTCAATATAGAGAGAATAAATGCACACTTTTATTACAAATGAATCTGAAAAAAAATTATGTTAACAAGATTTAATTTTGTCAACCTCATATATATAACTAGATTAGAAATAAAGTAATTAATAGGATTAATTTTACATTAAAATGAAGTAATCGGGTTCCAGCTGTCCCTTTTTAATAGTATTGTCTTATAATTCATATTTTTGCATATTTGTACAGTAAAATAAATTCTATTTCAACAGTTCTTTAATATTATTTTAATAGAATATTTTTGTGTTACCTGGACCTTCATGAAGAAAAAAATATAGCATACAAATAGTTAAAAAGAAGAATGTAGTCAAAAAGTAATATTTTTTTTTTTAATTAGTATCACGCCAAGGAAGGCAGTACAGCCATTAGCATGGCAGGGGTTACAGGGTGTGCAGAGGAATTAGGAAAAGAAACATTAGTAATGAGGAGAAAGAGAAAAGAGTAATCAAGAGGACAGTAGAAAATGATTGACATTGCATTTAAATTTTTGCAGATTAAAGTTGGTTGAAAAGCATGGAGCCAAGAGAAAGAAGTGTGAGAGAAGAAACTGTTAGCATAGAAGTAACAGCTAGATCTAGCTAGCTTAACTGTACATTGATGAGACCTTGCCACCAGTCTAGTATTTCACTTAAATTCATACTGTCTAGGTACCATAGCAAAGAGCTTATCTGAACAATTACCATGAAAGTATTTATAAAAAAGGTACAGAGTGGCAACCTTAAGGCAGTGGGCAACTGACACCAAGCTGCTAGATCACGACTAATATTGCCGATTCTTCTTTGGATTTTAACATGTTTCAGACATTATTGTGTATGGTGATGTTCTAAGTGTAGCATAGATGTGGCCCAAAGATTCAATGTAGTCTTTCCACATCATGTCAGCTGAGAATGTTAGCCTGAGAAGGCACAATGAGTCAATTTCTTGGAGGATAGCATCAGCCATGCTGATGGAAGGTAGAGAGAGGTCTCTCAGATGATTAATTAAGAGAAGTTTAGTTTTGGAGGCATTAAAATTGACAAGTGGTCTTTTATCCTGGTTATTGACAGTCATGAGTTTGTTTGTGTTGTGTCGGAAACCTACCACCCCTCTTGAAGATGAACTTGTCTGCAAACAAAGACTTTAAATAGTGGCATATCAGGAAGACAGATAGACAGAGAAGTCCTTAGCTGGTGTTCTTTTTTTGCTTTTACACCGCTTCTTCTCCTGACCGGTGTTAGACATTTTTTGCTGTCTTCCAAAGGACTATTTTTTCAACTTTTCTGACTGCCTTAATTTAGTTAAGTTTTTTGATTTAATTGTTTACCATTTTTCTAACGTGATTTTTTTTGACTCTTTTGTTAAATTTGTCATTTTTCGAACTTTCTTATTTTGACCTTTTGTTTTTTCCTTTTCATTTCCTTTCCCTTTTTACCGTTACTTCTTTTTTGTTATTAATTATTTCTGTTCTAATTTTTATTTTCTTTTACGTTTTACTTTTTCCGTGTTAAGTCTATTTTTTTCAGTATCCACACCCCGGAGTTTTTTCTGTTTATTTTTCGTTTCTCGTTTGACCTTTTTATTTTTTAATTATTACGTGTTAATTATTTCTGTGTTACCCGTTTAAAAAAAAAAAAAAAAAAAGTCTACGTGTTTATAATATTTGTTTTAATTTTTGTAATTTCTGTCCCTCCTCTTTTTTTTTAACGTTTTTTTCTTTATTGGGTTGACCGTTTTTTAGCGGCAGCCATTTTGTAAATTGTAACTTTTTTTTTGTTTCGTACGTATTGCGTTTTCTCTTTTCCGTTTATAACTATTAGTTTTATTGTGTAATTTGTGGCTTTCTTGTCTGTTGTACCTTTAATTTTTGTTCTTTCTTCGTTTTTTTTGTGATCCTTGTTCACATTTTCTCGTTTACATTTGTGGTTATATTTTTTGCACACGTCCTTCTGTTTTATTGTCTGTTGATATTTGCAAACCTTTATTTTTTTTACCCTCCCCTTTTATTATTTTTTCTCCCTCCCTCCGCCTATAAGGCGTGTTCCCCACCCGTATTTACCCTTCCCCTTCCTTCTTATTATTTAATAATGGATAAAAAAAGGAAAAAAACCACCCTCCTTTTTGGCTATAAAAAAAAACCCTAATTTATCGGGTTATAAAAAGACTATACGTAAACACTTGTTTAACCCTACCAAGAAAGACCCCCCGGACAAAGATAACTTAAATGATTTTCCCGCGCTTGAGACTACTTCCCCTAGCAACATTGATACTGCTGGGGAAAAAGAAAAAGAAAAAAATATTTCTACGGAAGCCAATAATGGCAATAAGGAAAAGGATATACCTATGGAGGCCAATAATGGCCAAATTTCTGAAAATATTGTAGAATCCGGAAAGGAACCGCAAACTGAGCCTGAGGCCGGGGAATCGCCCTCTTGTTGGTCGTCCCCTCCTAAGTGCATTATCAATTTAGCGGAGTTCTTGGAGCGTGCCAAAAGTTACGCACACCTTGTTGTAGAAGGTGGACTTTTGGAAGACCCCCAAGAATTAAAGAAAATTGACAAAAGAATAGTGTCAGTTTTCGTCGTGGACAAGCGTACGCGCAAAATTTGTCGCTCGACGAAAAACACAGTGTTGAAAGCACTGGAATCCTTCGGGTTCAAGCCCCTTAGAATAGTTAAGGGTGCTAAATTTTTCATGTGGGACGTGCTGTTGCCCACATCAGAAGACTGCGTCGCCGCGGCTAGCCGCGAGCTAATCAACAAAGAGATTATACTGCGTACAGAGTACGAAGGCCGACGTAAGACCAAGTTAACGGTATACGAGGTCCCTCCTCAGGTTATCGGGGAACATCTCGCGGCGTTCTTCTCTCAGTATGGCGAAATTCTGGGAGCTTCCTGTGATAACCTGAGCGGGGGGTGGAGCTTTGACATCATGTTGGACGAGAAAGCCTTCCGCTCCATCCCCAACTGTCTGGATGTTGGCGTTTTGAAATTACCGGTCATTGTGACGGGTCGAAGACCGGTATGCTGGAGGTGTGGGGACTGGTCATCTCTCTCCTCCTGCCCAGAGAAGAAGGCCTCTGGAAGTCAAGCGCCAGTTACTCAAGATCCCCCTCTGACCGCGTCTCTAAATTCCGCCTCGCCTGTAATGGGCGTACCAGCCTCCGGGACCGGGTCGGTTAATCCTCCGGTCGGCGCGTCATCGGAAGCCACATTCCCCAAAGAGCCTTCGCCCGCTGCCGGTGCAGTTGTGGAGAAGTGGGAGGGGGAATGGCTGGTTGCTGGTAAGGCCAGAGGGAAGCGCCGGACAGCGGGTCCTCAGTCCCCTGAAGCCCCAAGGAAGAAAGGCACATACAGCCCCACTCCCTCTAGCAACGTTAAGGGCGATGCCCCGGCCTCTGATTTGAAATTTCAAGAAATGCAAAAAAGATTCGACCCCGGATACGAAAAATCAGAAAAAATAAAAGAATTGAAAAAACAACTGGATTCAAAAAGAAAAGACCCAATCCCTTCAACGTCCTCTACTAGACCCACCCCTTCACCGAAGAAACAACCCCCACCATCGCCTGCTATTTCACCATCCAAAGCTAAACCCAACAGTAGAGATCCCAGCCCCTATAGGCATAGATCCTTTTATACCCCTATGAATACACCCACTCCTTCCCCCGTTAAACAAAAATCCACCCCCCTTCATACCCCCAAGCAATCACCGGCAAAAAATGCCGAGATGCCTCCTCCTGCACCGAAGCGGCAAAGAAGCCCCACTCAAGAAGCAAAAGAGGTAAAAAAAGAAAGAAAAAAAAGATTTATTTTTAACTCAGGAGAGGAGGTGTGCCGCATTTCCCCAGCCCAGGCCGAGAGAGCCAGAGATTATGGCAATAGGGTAAAAGACCTCAAATACCTTCTCTCGATTAAGCAGTTTGCAGACCTGGACATTGAGACTCCGCAAAATTTCCCAAATGCCCAGAGGGTCCTCACAGTTATTAGGACAGGTTCTGCTGCTAAACAAACTTGGGCGATGGTAGACGAAGCCATTAATGCATGTAAGATGGCTTTGCCCATTGCCATTGTGGAGAATGATAATTTAAAAAAGTTACAACAGTTCTGTGCAGGGAGGGTCCCCGTTTTAGTTCACCCATCCCTATATAGAGCTCTTAAATTGACCTTCCCCTGGGATATCGGTGGTATCTCCCAAGACGGCACCATCAAGAATGAGATGGGCCATGGGTCTATGGGAGAAGCTGTCGGTATCCTTACCCCGGCCATGTTTAATGCTGGTAAACAACCCTAATCGGACTTCTCAATGGCTCTCTGGTTAGCTACGTTAAATGTGCGGGGCCTGAGGTCCGAGTCTCGCAGGGCGAGGCTCTCTCGTGACCTTCAGCGCCTCGGGGTGAATGTTTGCTGTGTGCAAGAGACCCGGTTTTCTTCTCATGACTGTGAGGATATACTGTCTAAGGGGTTCGCCCTTTATTCAGCATGTTTTGATGGTCGTTCGAGGGGTGTCTCTTGGCTAGTGAGCAAGTCTTTGAAGGCTGCATGTTCCCTTGTCTTCGCAGATCCGGCGGGCAGTCTTTGTGTGCTGGATGTTACTATAAAGGATAAGGCTTTACGTCTCATTGGGGTTTATGCGCCCAATAGTCATGCTGAGCGGCCTGCTTTGTTTCGGCAGATCGAGCCGTTTTTGAAGACTTCTCGTCGGGTAGTCTTAGCGGGGGATTGGAATGCCGTCCTTGACCCTGAGATAGATCGTATAGGTAAAAAACCGGGTACTAACAATCCTGATGTGAAGGCATTTCGGGACTTTATCGGCAGGTTTGATCTTGTCGATAAGTACCGGAATGAGCACCCTCAGGAGGTAGCATGGACTTGGACAACTAGTGGCGACTCGGCTCCTGGCTCGCTTGCGAGCTACCTGGACCGAGTGTTAGTTAGGAGAGTCGACGTAGGGCTCTTAGAGTGTCCAAGTTTCCATTATATAGTTTACACGGATCATAGGCTTGTCCGGGTCCGTGTAAACTTAGATAAGCCTAAGGTTAGATTGGCTGGTTACTGGAAATTTAACTGTTCACTTTTTGGTGAGCAGGATTTCCGGGACCAGCTGCTACTAATGATTCAGAGGGAATTGACGGGGGCGGTTGTGGGTAACGCCTGGTGGGGAAAATTAAAATCAAAAATTAGAACGTTTGCTGCCGATTTTAGTCGTCGACTCAATCTAGATAGACTAGCGGCGCAAACGGCTTTAGAAGAAAAAGTTGATCGGGCTGTTAAATCCCGTGTTAGTGGGGACATAGTCTTAGCTAAGGCAGAGTTGGCCTCCTTGCTTATCAAGAAGGATCAAGCTCTGGTAGTTAGGGCTAGGCTAAAAAGAATGTCTTCTGAGGCGGCGAATATGGCCGCTGAATTGCGTGCAGAGGAGAATAGGAACGCGGCTAAGCGACATATAGCGTGCGTCACATTGCCGGATAAGCGGACAGTGACTACAAGCGCGGGCATATGCGAGGCATTTCGGCTTTACTTTCAGGATCTTTTCACCAGGGAGCCCGGTCTGAGCTCTGCTCAGTTCGATGCCTATTTGGCTGACTTTCCCTGCCTTGAGGCAGCTGAAGCGGCTAGGTGCGAGGGTCCCATAACAGAGTCGGAAATCTGGGAAGCGCTGAAGCAGGTTGGCCTGGATAAGTCTCCGGGACTAGATGGACTTCCCTACGAAGTGTACTTGAGGCTGTCGCCCATTTTTGTTCCTTTGCTGCAGCTGATTTACAACCACTGGATGAGGCAGGGGTCTTTACCTCGACGCTTCGCCAGGGGTGTGATCAAGTTGCTGCGTAAGGACAAGAATGGTGGGGATGGGTTAGGGAACTTTCGCCCTTTGACGATGTTAAATACTGACTTAAAGATTTTGGCGAAGATCTTAGCCAACCGTTTGCAGCTTGTCCTGTCTCGTCTGATTGGCCCCGAACAGACTTGTGCTGTGAAGGGCAGGACGATTCAGGATAACCTTCATATGGTACGCTTGATCTTAGAGCAAGTCGACAGTGAAGCCGCGCTGATCAATTTAGATCAGTCCAAGGCCTTCGATAGGGTTGACCATCGGTTTCTGGAGGCTGTCCTGTCGGCGGCCGGTTTCGGAGCCGACTTTCGCTCCTGGATCCGACTCTTGTATGCGTCCCCCGGTGCGCTGGTGGAAGTGAATGGGGTAAGGTCGGAGCCTTTCGTATTGTCTCGCTTCATTCGTCAAGGTTGTCCGCTATCGCCCTTGCTTTACGTTCTTGCGTTGGAACCATTCCTTCGCAAGTTAAAGGCGAATCCGGTCCTGCGCGGAATTACCCTGCCTGGCGCTACCACCTCGGCCAGGTATTCTGCCTATGCTGACGACGTTTCGGCTCTTGTGTCGAGCAGAGCCGAGATTGACGAAGTCAGCAAAGAAATAAGTGGGTATGAGATGGTGACAGGGGCCAAGATCAACCGTGATAAGTCTGTGGGCTTGCGGTTGGGTGCGTGGAAGGAGTTTCTTTCCCGGACCTTTCCTCTGGACGGATGGGCCGATCAAGATACTTGGCGTCTGGTTCGGTCCTGATCTCCAGTTGGAAATGAACTGGTCGGAGGTACAAGGAAGGCCGAGATCGCGGTTAATCTGTGGTCTCGGAGGAGACTTTCCCTGAAGGGAAGGGCGGAAGTATGTGTTTCACACATCTATCCGATCCTCCTCTACCGACTCTCTGTGCTTCCACTCCCGTATGCCCGACTAATGTCATTAGTCAGGACCTTGTTCTCTTTCTTGTGGAGAGGCAAGGCCCCTATGGTATCTCGCGAGGTCTGTTGCCTCCATCCCTCTGAGGGCGGTCTGGGATGCCTAGCATTGAGATCCGTCAATATATGCTTCGCATTACCTTTTTAGACCGAATGTGTCGTGGGTCGAATGAGGAGGGTGCCTTTTGGAAAGAAAACGTCCAGAAACATTTTCCATCCCTGAAAAGTGTGCACTCGTGCGAACAAGAGGCCGGCCGTTTACCACGTGCCGAGTGCTCTTTTTATCGTGAATGTCGTCGCGTTCTGAAGCTCCTCTTACGGGCTTCGGATGGTCTCTCAACGCCCAGGCGTTGTCTCGCAAGGCATTATATCAAGTTTTTTAGTTAGGGGGTCCGTACAAGATGATCTGATTGGCGAGCTCGGTCTTACGAAGCAGGAGGCTCGCTCGATATGGCCTTGGGCGCCCGGGTTGAAATGTCTCAATAACGATGAGGCATCACTCACCTGGCTGGTGATTCGTGAAGCCCTCTGGGTCGGCAAGAGACTTTGTTCAGCAGGCTTGGAGAAATATCCAAACTGTCGTCGCTGTATGGGGGAAGTCGAGACTATTGGTCACGCCTTCTTTCAGTGCAGGGCGGTAGTGCCGTTGTGCAGGTTTGTTGAAGGCCTCATGGTTCGCATGCTGCATAGAAAGTTTTTTGTCCTGGAAGCCAGTTCTGTTTGTAGCAATGTGGTGCCGCAGATGACGAAGGCTGAACACTATGTGTTCTGTTGCTTACTAGGGGTTATGAGAGTCGTGATTTGGACGACGCGTCAGAAGGGGATTCCATGAGGGCGAGAAGTTCACTTCTTCCCAACTGATCTTGTTCTTTAAGCATCAGCTTAAAGTCAAGATCAGGACGGAAAGGCGGCGGCTCACCTCATCGGAATTCAGCAAAAGGTGGGTGATTCTTGCGCGAATGTGCCGAGTAAAAGGGGCTGACCTTGAGTGGCATCTGGATGCCGGTTAGGGCATTAAGGATATTGTTTTCCTGGGTTGAACATAGGCAACCCACCCCGGAGTTAGGTTAGATTAGGTTTTTTGTATTTTTCTTTTAGTTTTTTCTATTCTGGTAAACTTAGCTAGGGTGTATTTGCTCATTGGTCCCTTTTATTTCTGTCCCCATTTTCTTTTCCTTTAGTTTAACTCCCCATCCCCTCCCTCGTTTTAGGTGGTCAGTGATGTCAGTTCTCTGGTAGATGCGGGGCGCTTTTCGTTTTCGTGCGTGTGTTTTTCGTATTTGTTGTTGTGTATGAATGAGTGTGTGCCTGTGTGAATGCTTGGGATGAATGAGTGTGGCTTTATCTTTTCATAAGTCCCGCATCGATTTCGTCCGGTTAACTGATATTTCTGCCACATTCAATAGTTTGTGGGGGGTTTTATTACTAACACTAGTTTTTATTTGGTTTCTTGTAAATTTTTTTTTGTCATTGTGTATATATTCATTGGGGTTCATTTTTAGAATTTGTTGTTTTTATGCCCCTCCCCCCACAGACAATATTTTGTATAATAAGGGGATTATTTAGGTTTTTCATGGAGTCAAAGAGGCATTTTGGTGTATGTAGTAAGAAAGGTATGGATAAATGTGTTGTTTTGGTGAAAGGATTATTGTTCTGTATGATAGGGTCAGTGGTTGTGGCTAGCTAAGTTTTAATCTAAGACAAGTGATGACCGTCCTTTACCCCAACCCCCTTTTTGGCCTTGTGCCACATTTGTACCTAGTACAATAAATAATCAGAGAAGTTCTTAGCTGAGCTAGTTATTGACAACTCAGGCGATTTCTGTACCTCTTTACCAGCCTATTAAAACCCTTTTTATTGTTATGTGTTATTTGGCGTTTGTCTCTACTAACCCCAAATCAACATCATAACAGTGGTGACGAGAGATTCGTTCATCACGCTGAGTGGAGAATTTTTCAACTCTAGATGGACTATATAAATTTTTTTTTTTTCTTGCTCTGCAAAAAAAAAATACGTCGAACTTTGTTCTACACGAAGTAATGGGATTTCAACGTGCTTGTGCATATTGTGGATATATACGTGTTTTTCCTTTTTTGTCTGTTTTCAAAAAGTGTTTTGTGTAATCTATTATGCATAATGGAAGATTTGATTGCATTAACGAAAACTCTAGTGCAAAGTCAAATTCAGCAACAAGAGCAACAAAAATTGTTTCGGGAACAACTATTGGATTTACAAGTTCAGCAGCGAAATGACACAAAGGCTTTATATGAAGCGATTTTACTTAAGAATCCAGTAAATTTGTCATTCACGGCCGAAGGTATTGCTAATTCTATTACTGAGTTCAAATTTAAGCAAGAGGAGGGCATAACATTTCCTGCGTATTTCAGAAGATTTGAAACAATATTTGAAAAAAAATGTGAAGGTTGGACTGATGAACAAAAAGTGAGTTTACTTTTACAAAAGTTGGGTACAGATGAAAATAATAAGTATACGAATTTTGTCCTTCCAAGAAAAACTGGTGACATTTCTTTCGAAGAAACTGTTAATACTTTATCTAGTATTTTTGGCGAGCGAGTTAGTTTATTTCATACTCATTTCTCATGTTTGAATATGGTAAAGCGTGACGATGAGGATGTTGTTACGTATGCTGGAAATGTTAATAGAATGTGTGAACGTTTTATGTTACATGATCTTTCAATTGATCGATTTAAATGTTTGATATTCGTTCAAGGCTTGACTTCTAGCAAAGATAAGGACATAAGGTCCCGAATATTGGCAAAACTCGAACAGAATTCTGAGATCACTTTGCAGAAGGTTACGGAAGAGTGTCAAAGAATTGAAAACTTAAAACATAACAATACGCAAATTGAAGAAAAAGACGTATCCCATGTCCATGCTATTTGACCAAAAAAGGGAATAGTTAATAAAAACGTTAAAAAACCAACGTGCTTTGGATGCGGTGGTGGTCATTTTAAAAGTGAATGTTTTTTTCGCGACAAAAATTGCTATTCGTGTGGCAATAAAGGCCATTGTAAAAGCAAAAGAAAAAAATTTAAGTCGAAAAAAGATAATGTGAATATTGTATTGTCACGTCAGGAGATTGAGGAGGGGCAGGTAAAAATTAATGGAAAAAATGTTAAACTACAGCTAGATACTGGAAGTGATATTTCCATTATTAATATAGCAACATGGATTAAAATAGGCAGACCTTTGCTTAAAAAGACTGAAAAAGTGGCTCGCGGGATTTCTGGAAGAAAATTGCATTTTCAAGGTGAATTTTCTTGTAATATTTCATTTGTTGGTAAGACACTAAAGTCTAAAGTGTATGTGCTACAAAATGCTTCAAATTTGTTTGGAACAGATTGGATTATACTTTTTAATTTATGGAACTCCCTATAAATTCTTTTTTGCAATAGAATTAATGTTTCTTCTCCATGTAAAAATCGGGTTACAGAAAATTTGGTGAAAGATCTGAAAATAAAATTTCCACAAGTATTTTCAGAAGGTCTTGGATGTTGCAAAAAGACGAAGGCAAAATTTGAAGTGAAGGAAAATGTAAAACCTATTTTCAAGCGAAAAAGAAATGTGCCATTTGGTGTTTTGGAACAGATTAACAAAGAATTGGAACGGCTTGAAGATTTAGGAGTTATTTCACGCATTGAATTTTCAGAGTGGGCCTGCCCTGTTGTATATGTTAAGAAAAAGAATAATGAAATTCGAATGTGTGCCGATTTCTCTACGGGTCTAAATGATTGCTTAAAAGACCACACATATCCTTTGCCTTCACCAGAAGACATTTTTGCAAGTTTAAATGGAGGAAAAATATTCTCTAAATTGGATTTATCGGATGCCTATCTCCAAGTGAAAGTGGACGAAGAATGTTCTAAATTGTTGACTATCACACAAGGGTTTATACAAATTAAACCATCTGCCTTTTGGTTTAAAAGTATGCCCTAGTATTTTTCAGCAAATTATGGACACTGTGCTGGCAGGGTTGGACTTTGCCATTGCATATCTTGATGATATTTTGATAAAAAGTAAAGATCGAAATGAACATTTGGAACATATTAATCAGGTTTTTGAAAAAATTGAAGAATATGGATTCAAACTTGGAGCTGAAAAATGTGAATTTTTTATGAGTGAAATTAAGTTTTTGGGGCAGATTGGATGGAAGAAGACCAGATCCGGCGAGGGCAGAAGCGATCAAAAGTATGTCAACTCCCAAAAATGTAGTAACGCTACAAGCGTTCTTAGGACTTGCTAACTATTATGGGATATATATTCCTAATTTGTGCAGCCTTACGGCTCCATTAAATAAATTGCTTAAAAAGGGAGCAAAGTGGGAATGGTCAGAAGTGTGTCAGAAGGCGTTTAACAAAATAAAGAATATTTTGACATCGGAATTATCACTAACACATTATGACCCTAAACAGGAAATTATAGTGGCATCGGATGCAAGCGAGTACGGAATAGGTGTGGTAATTCTGCATAAATTCAGAGACGGCAATACGAAGCCAGTGGCACATGCATCAAGGACATTATAACCCACAGAATAGAAGTACTCTCAAATTGAGAAAGAAAGCTTAGCTATCATCTATGTTTGTAAAAAATTACATACATGGAAGAAGGTTTATATTGCAGACCGACCATCGCCCGCTGCTTTCAATCTATGGTTCGAAGAAGGGTATACCTACTCATACGGCAAACCGTTTGCAACGATGGGGAACCATTTTGTTGAATTACAATTTCAAAATGGAATTTTTATCATCTAAAAAATTAAGCCATGCTGATGGTTTATCTAGACTGATCCCAACGTCTTCGGAACCACTAGAAGATACGGTGATAGCATCGTTATAAGCAGAAAATGAATTAGTGGAAGTAACACAGTAAAAGAATTACCGGTGACATTAGATGAAATAAAATTAAAAGCAGAAAAAGACATTTTTATTAGAAAAATGAAAGAAGTTGTAACTTCAGAAAAGTATAAAACTTCTTCACCAGCATATCAATATGTGATGAAGTGCTGTTATATGCTGGAAGTGTCGTTATACTGGTTGTACTACAAAAGCGTATTTTGAAGGAATTTCATCAGGGGCATCCTGGTATTGGACGTATGAAAGGCCTGATGAGGAGTTACATTTATTGGCCAAATATGGACAAAGACATTGAACAGGTAGTTAAAACTTGTAGAGGGTGTCAAATGGCAGCAAAAGCACCGCCAGTAAAATACACACCATGGCCAAAAACAGATGTTCCATGGACCAGACTCCACATAGATTATGCTGGACCCATGAATGGTAATTTCTACTTGATAGTTGTGGATAGCTATTCCAAGTGGCCTGAAATTTTTAAGTGCAAAAGACCAACTGCTTCTGTAACAAAAGATTTTCTTACAGAACTGTTTGCACGTTTTGGAGTACCAGAAAAAATTGTCACCAACAATGAAACTCAATTCACAGGAAGTGAATTTAAGATGTTTTGTAAGACTCTGGGAACTGACCACATCACGACTTCACCGTACCATCCTAGGTCAAATGGACAGGCTGAACGGTTTGTTGATACGTTCAAGAGAGCCCTTAAAAAAAACAAATGGTACTAATACAGATGATGGTAATATACAGCAGTTTTTAAGTATATACAGAATAACACCAAATCCAAATGCAATATCAGGAATGTCGCCAGCTGAACTGATGTTTGCTAGAAAAATTAGATCTGTATTCAATAGGCTGCTGCTGGAAAGAAAAAAGAGTTACCAGAACAAAACGCATCAGGAAAATATGAAATATATCAGGCCGGGAGATAAAGTTTTTTTTAAAAATTACAAATATGGGAAGGAATTTTGGCAAGATGGAGTGGTAACTCAAAGAATTGGTAAGATGTTATACATGATAAGAAGTAAAAAATGGACGCACAAAAGACATTTGAACCAATTAAGGAAAAGAATCATTGAAGAAATAAGTAAAGAAAATAAAGAACCAATGGAGGTATTATATGATTTATTCGATATACCAACTCCACCATTGCCTGAAACAGTTGTCCAAAGAAGGACAAGCAAAAGAAAAAGAACTAGGGTGGAACGTTTAAGTCCAGACCCCAAAAGTAAAAGATATTAATTCCTCCAGAATCAAATCTCAAGGGGGAGGTGTTGTGTCAGAAACCTACCACCCCTCTTGAAGATGAACTTGTCTGCGAACAAAGACTTTAAATAGTGGCATGTCAGTCGACATGGGGAAGACAGATAGACAGAGTTCTTAGCTGAGCTAGTTATTGACTACTCAGGCGATTTCTGTACCTCTTTACCAGTCTATTAAAACCCTTTTTATTGTTACGTGTTATTTGGCGTTTGTCTCTACTAACCCCAAATCAACATCATAACAGTTTGGTACATCAGCTGCCATTTTGACCTTGTCTGACTGATCAGCCTTACTTATCAAGGCAGGAGTAAATGGTAGTGTTGTCAGAGTAGAGAGTTGTGTCATTGGGAAGGTCGTTAATGAAAATTAAAAACAGTGTATGTCAAAGAATAGAGCCCAGGGGGGGGGGGACATCCATGTTAGTACAAAACAATGTAGATGAGTGGCTGTGCAGGACAAGTTTCATTTCACAATTTGATAGGGATAACTGGATCAGTTCAAAAATGTGCCAGGAGTTACTGTAGCTTTTAAGGTTGTGGAGAAAACCTGAATGTCATATCCTGTCAAAGGCTTTTGATGTGTTCAATGCTACAGCCCCAGCTTCACCATTTTATTTAGAGCATGATAGACTCTTTCTGCAATTATTGTCAGTACATCAGCAGTTAATCTGGAGAAACGAAAGCTGTATTGCTTCTCTGAGAAAAGGATCTGTGATGAGAGATGATGAACCAGTCCAGCATTGATTAGAGCATCTAGGAGTTTCTCAAAAAGAGGCAGAATGCTAATAGGCTGATAGTTGGATGGGTTGGATGGTTCACCAATAGTTCTTAAAAAGTGGAACAACAGACTATGATTTCCAGCAGGCAGGAAAGCAGGAGGCTGCAAGGCATTTATTATATACACTTTAGAGAGAACAAGAGTTAGTTTAGGAATGTATTTCTTAATTTACAGGGATGTCATGCTTTGTAGGGATTAAGGTTAGAGATGATAGCAGAAAGTATGGAAGGGGTTATATGCATATCACTCAACAGAGAATCGGTTCTAAATGGGAAGTTAGGCAGGGATACTCCAGATGAATCAAGAGTAGAGTTAGAGGAGAATTTATGGGCAAATCATTCATCTTTATCAGCAGATGATGGTAACACTTCAAATTGATTGAAGAGGGTGGAGATAGAGACCTTGCAATTATTTCACACCCTATTACAGAGATACCATTTATTGTAAATAAATGATTATAAAGATGCTGACAGCAATTTCTCAGGATTTACACCATTTTGGTTTTGATTGGATATTCTACAGCAGAGACTAAACTAAAGAACCCCTCCAACATACAATATAATAAAAATATGTCACAAAACAGGTTGCAATATGATTGATTTGCAAACAGAACTAAGTGTAGTTAGTTTATAACACAAACACTTGGGACTGACGTTTCATTGTATCTTGAAACATACACACATATTTTTTATCAAGTTCACTCTAAGCAAGACAGCAAAGCCACTATTGACACCAGGGTTTACTGGGTATGGAAGAATTAAAGAAACATTACTCTAAGGAGTGAGAACAAAAAAAAGAGTAATCAGAAGGACAGGAGCAAATGATATTGCATTTAAATTTTTGAAGATTAAAGTTTGCTGGAAAGCAAGAAGTGTGAGAAAAGAAACTGTTAGCATAGAATTTACAGTTACATATAGCCAACTCAGCTGTAAATTGGTGAGACCTTGTCACCAGTCTTGTACTGCGTTTAAATTCAAAAAGTCTAGGTACCATTGCAAAGAGCAATATTTATTTTGTAAATAAAAATGTGGCACAAGGCCAAAAGGCAGGATGGGGGAAGGCTGGTTTTCAATATCTCTTATCTTAAAGATAATATAAAACATTCATTCATCCCAAGCATTCACACAGACACACACTCATTCACACACAACAAATACAAAAAACACATGCAAAATGATAGGCACCCAGCATCCACCAGAAAATTGACATCACTGACCACCTAACAAGGGAGAAGATAGGGAATTAAACCAAAGAAAAAATGGGGACAAAAATAAAAGGGGTCAATGAGTATATATCCTCTAGTTAACTGGAATGAAGAAACTAAAGATTCAAAAACAAACCTAAACTAGCCTAATTTTGGGCCGGGTTAGCCTAACACAGGGAGAACAATATCCTGATGCCTAACCAGCATCAAAGTGCCACTCCAAGTCAGCTCCTTTCACTCAACACAAATGCACAAGATTCACCCACCTTTTGCCAAATTCTGATGAAGTGAGCTGCCACTTTTCCGTCCTAATCTTGACTTCAAGCTGATGCTTAAAGTACTAGATCAGTTGGGAAGAAGTGAACTTCTTACCTTCATAGAATCCCTTCTGACCTGTCATCCAAATCATGACTCTCATGACCCCTAGTAAACTAAAGAACACATAGTGTTCAGCCTTTGTCAACAGTGGTGCTACATTGCTACAAACAGAACAGGCCTCAAGGACAAAGAACTTTCTTTGCAACATGCAAACCATGAGGTATTCAACAAACTTGCACAACACTGCTACCACCCTGCAATGAAAGAAGGTGTGACCTATGGTCTCGACTTCCCCATCACAACATTGGCAGTTTGGAGATTTCTCCAAGTCCGCTGAACAAAGGGCCCCATGAATCACCAACCAGGTGAGTGATGCCTCATTGTTGTTGAGGCATTTCAACCCAGGCACCCAAGGCCATATTGAGCGAGCCTCCTGCTTCATAAGACTGAGCTTGTCAATCAGCTCATCACGAACAGACTCCCTAACTAACATTTGATATAATGCCATATGAGACAACACTTGGATGTTGGAGAGGCCATCCAATGCCTATAAGAAATGACATTTGCAATAGAAGTTGTATTCATCTTGAGGTAAACAGTGGGCCTCCTCCTCACACAAGTGCACACTACTCAAAGATGGGAAGTTCTTACAGGTGTATTCCTTCCAGAAGGCACTCTCCTCATCTGAATTGTGATACATTCAGTCTAGGAACATGATGCAAAGCATATATTGATGAATCTCAATGCTAGACATACCCAGACCGCCTTCAGATGGGTGAAAGCAACAGATCTCCCAAGATACCCTAGTGGCCTTGCCTCCCCACAAGAGTCTTGACATTAGTGTAGCATACGGAAGTGGAAGCAGAGAGAGAAAGTAAAGAAAAATTGGGTAGATGTGTGAAACACATACTTCCACCCTCCCCTTTAAGGAAAGATTCCTCCGAGACCACAGATTAACTACGGTCTCAGCCTTCCCTTGTACCTCGACTGATTCTTTTCCAACTGGATATCAGGACCGAACCAGATGCCAAGTATCTTGACCGGCCCACCCGTCCAAAGAAAAGGTCCAGAAAGAGAAACTTCCTTCCATGCACTCAACTGCAAGCTAACAGACTTATCACAGTTGATCTTGGTCCCTGTCACCATTTCATATCCACTGATTTCTTTGCTGACTTTGTCATTCTTGGCTCTGACACAAGAATTAAAATGTCATCAGCATAGGCAAGAATACCTGGCCAAAGTGATAGCATCAGGTAGGGAAATTCCATGTAGGACTAGATTTGTCTTTAACTTGCGAAGGAAAGGATCCAGCACAAGAATGTACAGCAAAGGTGAAAGCGGACAACCTTGATGAATGGAGGCAAGAAAATATGAAAGGTTCCGATCGTACCCAATTCACTTCCACCAGCACTAGCACACTGGCATACAGAAGTTGGATCTAGGTGTGAAAGTACAGCCCAAAACTGGCCGCCACAAGAACAGCCTCCAAAAATTGATGGTCAACTCTATCGAATGCCTTAGACTGATCTAAATTGATCAGTGTGCCTTCCCTGTCAACTTGCTCGATGATCAAGCATACCATATGAAGGTTGTCCCTTTTAGTCCTGCCCTTCACAGCACAAGTCTGTTCAGAGCCAATCAGACTACATTGGACAGCCTGCAAATGGTTCACCAAGATCTTAGCCAAAATCTAACTCTGTATTTAACATAGTTAAAGAATGGAAATTAACTAACTCATCCCCACTGTTCTTGTCCTTGTGTAACAACTTGTTCACACCACTGGTGAAGCATTGGGGTATAGACCCCTACTTCATCCAGTTGCTGAAAGGGAGCAAAAACAGGTGAGTGCCTCAAGTACATTTCATAGGGAAGACCATCTAATCCTGGAGATTTGTCCGGGCCAACCTGCTTCAGTGCATCCCAGATTTCCAACTCTGTAATGAGATCCTCACACCTAGCCACTTCAGCTGCCTCAAGGCAGGGAAAGTCACCTAAATAGGTGTCAAACTGAGCAGGGCTCAGACCGGACTCCCTGGTGAAAAGTTCCTGAAAGTACTCACGAAAAGCCTCACATATCTCCTCGTTTGTAGTCATGGTCTGCTTATCTGGCAATGTGATGCATGCAATATGTCACTGAGATGCATTCTGAACTTCCTCTGCACGCAATTCAGTGGCCATATTTATTGCCTCAGAAGACATTCTTTTTAACCTAGCCCGAACTACCAGAGTTTGATCCTTCTTGATAAGCAAGGAAGCCAATTCTGCCTTAGTTAAAGCTACGTCCCCACTATTACGGGATTTGATCACCCGATCAAATTTTTGCTCACAAGTCGTTTGCACCACTAATCTATCAAGATTGAGCCAACAATTTAAATCAGCAGCAAATGTTCTAGATTTTAATCTATCCCCCACCAGGCATTCCTAACCACAGCCCCTGTCAGTTCCCTTTATAATAGCAGCTAGTCCCAGAAATCTTTCTCACCAAATAATGAGGAGTTCAATTTCCAGTAGCCAGCCATTTTAACCTTAGGCTTATTTAAATTTACATGAACCCGGACCAGCCTATGATCCGAATAAACTTTAAAATGGAAACTTAGATACCCCAAGAGCTCTACATCGACTCTCCTAACTAAGATTCTGTTGAGGTAGCTAGAATGCACCTCTGTAGCAGAGCTGCTATTATTAGTCCAAGTCAACACTACCTCCTGAGGTTGTTAATTCCAGTACTTATCAACAAGATCAAACTTGTTGATAAAGTCCCGACATAGTTTCACGTCCCAGTTGTTAGTACCCAAATTTGGTGCTATGTCGGGGTCAAGGATGGCATACCAATCCCCCGCTAAAACTACCCGACGAGATGTCGTCAAAAATGGCTTGATCTGATGAAACAAAGCAGGCCACTCAGAATGGACACTGGGCACATAAACCCCAATGAGACAAAGAGCCTTATCCTTTATGGTAACATCCAGCACACAAAGTCTGCCTGCTGGATCTGCAAAGACAAGAGCACACACAGCCTTCAAAGACTTTCTCACCAGCCAAGAGACATCCCTTGAGTGTCAATCAACACATGCTGAATAGAGGGAAAATGCCCTAAACAGAATGCCTTCATAATCACAAGAAGAAAAATGGGTCTCTTGCACACAACATATATTAAACCCAAGACGCTGAAAGTCGCGAGAGAGTCTTGCCCTGCAAGACTCCAACATCAGGCCGAAAAGCATTAACACTTGCTAACCAGAGAGCCATGATGAAACCGATTAGGGTTGCTCTCCTGCATTGAATATGGCTGGGGTTAGGACACTGATGACCTCTCCCATTGATCCTGTGCCTATCTAAGTCCTGATGGAGCCATCAGGAGACAGGCCATCAATGTCCAAGGGGAACATAAGCTTTAGGGCTCTATAAAGGGAGTGGGAGCCTTCCAGAACAATAATGATTTAACTTTCTGACATTGTCATTGTTGAAGAAAGCAATTGGAGGTACCATACCAAAGACCTTGTTTGCCTCCATCACTATCGCACATACTTGTTTGCCAGGGTCTCCAGCCCTGATTACAGTCAATATTCTTTTGGCACTTGGAAAATTACTGGGGTTTTCCATGTTCCAGATTATTGATTTTTCTAAATTTAATGAGATGTTTTAATTCTTTGAAGTTTTTTTTTCATTGAGTAGCTAATTTCTCCTCCTGTTCCTTTGTTATCATGCAAACATTTTCCCCTGTATTATAATTAGTTTTTGGGTGGGACACTTGCATTAGTACGAAAGTATCTAGATGAGTGGCAATTCAGAATTACTTTCATTTCATAATTTGATATGAAAGACTGGATCAGTTCAAAAACTCGTCCAGAGACACCATAACTTTTCAGGTTGTGGAGAAGTCTTGTATGCCAAACCCTGTTGATTTCTTTTGAGAAGTCTAAAGTTACAGTCCAGGCTTCATTCTTATCTAGAGCTTGGAAGACTGTGTCTCTCTCTCTCTCTCTCTCTCTCTCTCTCTCTATATATATATATATATATATATATATATATATATATATATATATATATATATAAAGAGTCACGGTGGAGTAGTGGATAGCAGCTCGGATTGAGGAATCGGAGAGCCAAGTTCGAAAATTCCACTTGAATACAATACATTCACTTATGTGCTAATACTCTTGGGAAAGGTATAAATACTATTCTTCTCCCTCCAGCTATGGATAAATAGCAGGACAGAGTGAGTTGTATAGCCTTGGATTGCAACTGGTCTAAGAGGAGGACAACTTTGAATTCAAAACCTGCGGAGGGTTGTTTGGGGACCTTATGACACATAGTGCACCAGGTTTCTGTATTTGGCCCTTCAAGAAATGTACTTGGTTCTGCACAAAGCCTTCACCACTATAATCAAATCATATGTGCTGGTGTCTGACTGTCGGTTCATAGGAACTGAGGTACTTGACCCTCATACATTGAATACATTGAAGAGTCCACCATATATGTCTTGAACAATAAAAAATGTTAAAAAATTAAAAATTTCAGACACACTAGGTTGTATATTAATATTTTTGTTTTATTATTTAAATTAGATTCTTCAACTAGTTTTGGCCAGCATGGCCATCATTAGGAGAAAAAATTCCTGCTTGTCAGTTGCAGTCAACTACAGGGGTAAATGACTGTCTCTAAAGAAAGTGAACTTTGCCTGTATTTTTCATTTGTTTTTTTTTTATTGTTAATTTTTGGTCAATCCTTGTATTGGTCAAAATGCCTCTTTCAAGTCCTTTTAAGGTGAAGCTGGGAGATTCATGAGTTTCAGATTTACCTCCTTAGTCATTCTGGCAACTTTATTGGTTGCTGAGAAGGTGATGTGTATGTTATGCATATATTATCTTTTAGGTGGGGGTGATGTGTGTATATTTGTGTGAGTGGGTGAATGTGGGAGACCTCAACACCTCTGCAAGCACATCTATCTAGAAATAGATAGAAATCTTGAGAAATTGGGTGTGGAGGGTGATCTATGGAATTATATATTAATTCTATCAGTGCTGTTTAGTTTGCTGTTAAATTCTTCTGGACAAAGTGTTTTGAGGCACAAAATCCATTTGTTTTCATGTTCTTCTAGTATTTTCCCAAGTTTATCTTTTGTGTCTATTTCTATTCTTTCAATAATCATGAATTTTGCATGGCTTTTAAAATCATGTTTTTCTAGGTGGAAATGTTCTTTTGTGGGAAGCTGACTTAATCCAGTTCTGATAATTATTAATTCTCTAGTGAAAGGGCCATTCAGATTTTTCCACATACTGTTTCTGGCATAGTGTGTATTCTAGTAAGTAAATTATGTTATGACTTTTACAGTTAGAGTTGTAGTAGATTTTGAAAGTAGTCTTAGTGACTGAGCTAGTGAACAAATTGGTGTGTTTAATGTGGTTATAACATAGGCTCCATTTGTTGTTACATGGTTGGAAAAATCCTATTGTTTTTATTATATATATATGTGTGTGTGTGTGTGTGTGTGTGAACAGCAGACAATCTAAGTTTTGTAAAGACATATAAGTACATCCACATTGGTAGAAGTGTTAAGTGTTAGCCAAGATCAGATGATCTAATTTGACAGTGAGTCAAAATTCTAATGATTATTTTTATTTTTTGTGTTTGTTTATATTTAATCTAAGAAGACCATTATTTAAAATATTAAATTGATAAACTTTCTTCATTCAAGTGGCAAACCAGAAGCATCTAAATTTTTAATAAAAAGAAATGCAGTCAGAATCAGTGATAAGAAATTAGATTCCAGACTTAATTTGAATGATGCACTGATTGCATAAATAGCTTTGCCAGTGTACATTGTTGGTTGTAAGAGTTTATGAAAAAATTATGGGGGAGCTCAGTCAATAGTCTCAATTCATTTTGTACTATATTAAAACTACATACTATCAACTTTTCTGCAGTATTATTTATTGTTTCTGATAAAATACGAAAAAAATTCCAATTATACTTTATTACAACAGGAAAAAAGAAAGAAACCAACAGAAAATATTAAAGTAAGAAGAAAAATTTTCTATGTAAATGAATGTTATATACCATACCTATGAACACTAATGTAAGTGGGGGTTATATGTTAAGTAGTCCACCACTAGCAATGGTTTACCTACTTCACGCCACTGGCGAGTATTGTATTTTGTTGATGTTATAAAGATTACTATTTCATTTCCAAACTCCGTTTTGGTTATTCTTAATTCAGTAATCTTTTCTAGGTTACAACATTGAAATTTATATTTAAGATTTTTTTTCATATATATCTTTTCAAGGTTAAAGTATTATTTTCTTTTAGGGATGCAAATATTTAATCCCCACCTTCACTTTTAGGCCTTCCTGTTCTTCTCTCGTCTGTTACTCCTCTCTAGAGCTTTCATTTACTCCTCACTTTCATCCCCCACTCTCATACATACACTCTCACTAAATTTTATTTTTTATTCCTGGAGTTATTTTTCCTGATTTCTTTTTGAATTTGTAGGTCTGATGAATTGGTTCGTAAGTACGATTCCAATGTAATAAATTATAACCATGGAATATTAGTGTTTAAGCCTTTTTATTATATATGATATGATCCCTTCTTATTACATTATAGTAATAGAAATAATACTAATAATAATCAACATCATTTTATCAGATTGAGAGTAATGAGTTTAAGTGAGTATCTAATATTTGACTATACAAATTGCCAAAAATTGTAGATCACCGGCCCCTGCATGGTAATAAATGAATTTAAATAAAGATAATGCTGGGTAGTTATAAAAACAAAAACAAAAGGTGAATTGATTAAATTGAATATTCCTATCACAAAAAATAATTATTGTCTATGATTAATGAAACATTTATGTATTTTCAAAATAATGAAAACTGATGCAACAGTTAAGCTGGAACTTTAGTGGCAGGATATAATATTTGATTCCAAAGAATGGTTTTGCAAAATTCGTGAATAAGAAAGTCATCACTGATGAATATATTATGAGCAGTGTGTACAGATAAAAAGGATTTAATTGCCTTATAAAGTTATAGAAAAAATATTGAAATTAAAATGAAAGATCCTTATCTTCAGTAGTAAATAGAGTTTTTGAAAGACTTACACTTGAATTTTATAAATCTTTACAACTATATGGGAAATATTTAATTGCAATATATTTTTTGTTAATTTAAATTAAATTTCTGAATTTTTCAAATGAGATTTGTTGGTTACCTGAAAGATTTTCTCAGAAATTTCATTCTGTTTATCGAAGTCCCCTTTGTCTTTAGCAAATTCAAGCAGTGCATGAGATCTTATAGTATTTGGGTAACGTGGACACTTGAAAGTAAAGTCGATGCCAAATTGTTTTCCTTGTGTTACAAAATGAGGAAGGGGCCTAAAAAAAAACAAAAAAAAAACACTTTAGTATTAATTATACAAAACCAAATTAATTTTCATTCTCAATAAAAAAATGAAGAAAATCTGAAAATATTTTCAAAAATATCCTTTCAGGATCAAAGTTTAAATAAAACATACCTAGAATTGTTCTTTGTATATAACAAGTGATTACAAACAAAATTATAAACAACCTATTCACATTTAAAAAGGACAATTGTTTATTATTAGGGATACTGCTTAATTACCTCAAAAGAATTTACCGGATGCCACCAAACAAAATAATATTTCTTAATTGTTATTGATTTTTCATAATGTGACCCAAGTAAACGAAATTTGTGACAATCTATTTTTTTCAGTGAACATTAAATAAGTAAATATATGAAATAACAAAAGTTTTAAATCCATACCTAAGCTTATAAGCTAATACTAAATAATTTATTTGTATACTAAAAAGTTCACTCATGCTATAATAAACTAGCCAGATATAACACAAAGCATAAAATAGTGCACAATGCTGATGCTAATAAAACAGTGTCAAATATAAAATAACAGCTAATATGTATACTAATGATAAAAGCTGGTGAGGAACAAATGTAATGTATACTTATTAGTATATATATTACTTTCAACATTATTATAGTGGACACTTGTTTGAAATAGACGCCCCATTTTTATTTATTTGTATGCGCAAGTCATAATCTTTGATGTAATAAAAATGCTAGATTAAAAATAAATCTATTAATTCTTTGGAAATTATAAATTTCACAATTGTCCTTTGAAAATATACTTAAATATATGATTATTCTTATGTATGAATTGGTTTCATTTTTCTCATTCTATATCTGTAAATATATTGTGATGTTTTTCTTTGATTGCAAATGTAATAAATTAGGACATCCATATAACCAAGTAGAATCTAAATAATTTTATCTGGGTCTGAAGAGATTGCCAGTAAAATTGAAATGTGAGAACTTGAAAGTAACCATCTGCACTCCACAAATAAGCAAAAAATAAATAAAGTAAAACTTTTGGGATCAAGTGCCACTCAACCAGTCAGGAATCTATACAGTCAGGCTACCTCCTGGCATGGGAGTGACAAGCTGTCCATCATAATGTCAAGATGGTAGGAAAAAATTAGTAGTCAGAGGCAGGTCATTAGCTGTCAAATCTGGTCAAAGGGAAGATCTGGTCCATTAGTCTGTTGTGAAAGAAGACAGAAATAGCAACAAAGATGTTCCAACTATGTATCTACCACAAGACTGTGCCAGATGGAATCCATGAATAAAGAACCCAGTATATTGAAAACAGAATTCCTGTTTTTTCTTGCCATGGCAATATCTCGGCTTCTCTCTTTTTGTTGAATATATACTGGGTCTTTCCTACTTTTTGATCACACTGATGAGAATCAAACATAGCATAGGGTGAAGCTGACCAGTTTGTGGAGAACTGCCTGAGGGCCATAATTGTAGGTTTACACAAATACTGAACTAAGCTCAGGATATACAATGTTAAGTGATCAGCAACAGAGGAATCTGATTAAGAGGGACATTTCAGAGATAAAATTTGATATTAAATTTGTTAAAAAAGTTACTAGTGCTGCTGGACCAAGTGTGGTGTTAAATATTTTTATATTAAAATATTTTTATTCCAAAACCTCTTTGGGATGGACAAAGATGAAGATATTAATCAAAATAACTGATGAATTAAAAACATAAAAAATAAAAGAAAAAGCCTAAGCTTTACAAACAAGTATCATATAAAGATAAGCCTGAAGGAATTAATATCACATTATTTTTCATCTCTAAACTTAGTAACATCAAAAACTTGATGTTCTTGGTCATTTCAAGGAACAGATTCAGAATCAGCATATTCAATTGATTCTAGTACAACATCAATTGGCTGTGTAGTTGGGTTTTTTTTTCCCAGTGTTATATACTAACTTACAGATGTTTTGGTCATAGAATGCTACATTACTAATATATTATTACATTATACCAAATATTATAATTCAAAATTTCAATAATAATTTGAAGTCTTTTAACAAAACTCTTTGAAATTGACCCTTTTTTATGACCTTAAAAACAAATTACCACTAGGTTTTGGTTTAATTTTCAGACTTTTTTGTATTTCTATTAGTTCCCTCCTCAACCATTTTTTTGTAAATTTTATTGCTATTTACTTCTTTTTAAATTAATTTTCTTTTCTGCTGAAATAATCTGCATTCTCTTTTTAAAATGTATCAAATCATTAATAAATACATTTTGCTTAAAGACTCATGTTATTTTTATTGGGGGTCTCCATTAGATAGATCCAGAAAATAATTTTCAGTCTAATTTTCCAAAAAGTTTGCAACCATCTATTTAATCTTGTCATTGGTACAAAAAAAAAATGAAAAAATTTCTAGCCACTCTTGTTTAAATATTGAGTGTGCAACTGGTAGAAATCAGTAGCAAAAAAAGGTCAATGATAACCCAAGCAAAGAAAAGGAAGTAGTTTTAGCAGATATTTAATAGTAATAATTTTATTTGACATTTGTCTATATTTCTGAGATGAGGTATTGTAAATATTTACATTGTTCAAACTGTTGTCCTCATCTTTATTGAAATTCCAATGTATATTGCCTGAAGAAGGAAGCACACAACTGCCTAAACATTGTGAATATGATAAAAAGATAAGGACAACAGTCTAAACAATGCAAATAGTGTAAATAATTTTATTTAAATTATAAATTTGCATGAAACACTAAAATGAAAGGTAATCTATGCAGAAAGTGAAAGTAAATTTTAAGATTTTTTTAACACCACTTGAAAGAAGAATTAAAATTAAGCTCTAGCAAATCAGTTAATGAAGCTTTGTTAAGAGAATGTTTACAATGTTCATGTAAAGTAAAAAACTTTGAGAAAAGTACTTCTAAAATTAAGTATATCATCAAAGTAATAAGTGGTTTGAAAATGATGCAGAAAATTATGCATTTATTTATAAATGTAATCCTCTCTTTGGTTAGCAAAATATTTAAATTTACACTAATTTTTGTGTGTGTGTGTGTGTGTACTATCAAGTACACACACACAAAAGAAAGTTTGAGGTGAAAGTTGATTGACAAAACAAATCATTACAGATGTGGAAGATCTTGTAGCAACAGTCATGATAATATGTCAGTTATTATGTCTTTCTATATATAAGGTAACCAAAAAAGTCCTTGCTGTTTTTTACATTGTGGGAAGAAGTGATCACTGATACACAAATGAGTGTGTCACATGCTGGGAAAACAGTAGAGGTCATTGCTCTTGACTAATGCAGATGTGTTGCACACACATATCAGTCATAGCTCAAGCAGTGGCAAGAAAACATGGCGGTGTTGAAACATCTTGTTCGGGGTTGTCTGCTTTATGACTTTAAAGTGAGCTTGTCTGCAGCAAGTCGCTGAATATGTCAAGCCTTTGGGTATAATGCTGTGAGTGAACCCACCACCAGGTATTAGTCCCAGAAGTTCATGTCAGGAGATCTGTTTCTTTATGATGAACCCAAAAGTGGTTGGCCACAAGTGCTGGATGATGAGGAAAAGAAAGTTGCCATAGAGGAGGACAACAGCCAAACCTTTGGTGAGCTTGCCTAATGCTTTCAGGTTTCTGATGAAACACTCAAACTTCACTTACATCGCATAGGGAAGGTGTACAAATTGAGCAAGTGGACATCCCACACACTGTCAGAAACCAACATTAGAAATTGGCTTCATTGACCTTTCCACAATTTTTTTTTTTTTAATCTTTAATCGGTACAGAAATGTTTTTACTTTAATTTTATTTATTAATATATTTTGTGTGCGTGTCCGAATTTATTATATTTTTATAGGAGTATTCTGAGGTCTATATGACATGAGTTACAAGGTTTACTGGACAATTTTTGTTGTTCTTTCCCACAGGTGTGTGTGTACGCATCCCATATTTTTAACTGACTGTTAGTGTTTTTTTTTTTTACTACAGTACACCAAGTTTTTATTTCAGTTGAACTTTACATGTACTTCATAAAACGAAAGTGTTCAGCTTTGAAATAATACTTGTTCTGTAATAAAATCATCTCTGACTTTTAAAATAAATGCCCAAGTTTAAAAATAACATTTTTATCGATTTTTTTTTTTTAAAAACTTACATTTTATTTTTTTTTAAAGTTAGTCTTCTTCTGATGCTTCGTCATACTTTTAAAACCCTAAACTAAACTTATTTTTACTTTTTCATTGAATGTAAAAATAAAATGTTGAGTTGTTAAAAAAAATAAAAAATTCATAAACTAACCTTATTACAAATTAGGTTAGTTAAAAAACGGTTTTCTTTTAGTTTTTTAACTAATCAAATTTTTAATAAGGAGATTGTTTTGTTAAACCACGTTAGCTTTCCGAGTGTATACAAAGTTCCTGGTCATTTTTTTTTTTTAATTTAAAAATGTTTTTTTTTTTGTTCGAAGTGGGTTTTTTTTTTTTTATCATTGAATATAGTTGGACTGGATTCAATCAAACCAACTAATTAATTCTCACCACTTGCCTCTCCATTTGGACATGGAAAAACGTAATAGTTTGAAAAAAAAGTGGTGAGGATTAATTGGTTTGATTGAATCAAATCCAACTATATACAATGATAAAAAAAAACCATTTCGAACAAAATTCAAACAAAAATAAAATAACAGTTTTAAATTAAAAAAAAAATATTAGGAACTTTGTACCCACTCGGAAAGCTAACGTGGTTAGGTTCAGAACTAAATAAACAATAATCTCCTTATTAAAAATTAGGTTAGAAACCGTTTATTTATGGGAAAAATCTTTTAAATTTTTATTTTTTTTATTTTGGATAATCCAATAATACATAAACTAACATCATGTGGTTGAATTGAGAAGAAGACTCATCATGGCGTTTAGCAATTTTTCAGGGTGGGGCACCGGCATATTTTGCTATTCGGGTATATAATAATTTCTGAATATTGAATGAATAAACTTGGACATTATGGATCGGATGATTGTGAATCAGGCATTATTTTCGACGAAGTAGGGGGGATTTAGATTTGAAAAGATTTTTATTTTTCCCGTAGGGGATAAAAATGAAAAGAAAATTGCATTAAAAAAGGAAAAAAAAAAAAAAAAAGAAGAGAGAGAGTTTTTACTCGAATGGAAGATGAAAATTTTGCGGAAAAATAGACTATCCCATAGAACTAAAAACAAACATTTCCTGAGCTCTGTATACTCTATTTATTTTAATTTGGTTAAGTTCACAGTTAAATCATCGTATCTGTAGTGTATGGAAATGTGAGTTAGAGCGACTACATTGATTCATATAGTGTCTCCATTGAGTGGTTTTCTTGTCTGTCTCTCCAACGCTTTTTGACCATGTTTCAGGCAAACTGATTTATGTAATCGGTAAAAGTGGAGTTAAAATAAGTTTTAATTTTACTTTCCCTTTCTTATATCTTAAAAAAATATTTTTCTCCCCAAACCTTGTGGAATTTAAAGATGATTGTTTATTATTTTATTTCACAGTCCACACGGTAGTTTTAAAAATGGACAAATTTCTACGTTGAGACTTTCCGGAATGAGAAATCTCAAGTGGCTTTATTGAGCAAGATGAATTGAATAGAATTATGAAGTATATTTCAGACTTTTGAATGGTTTTTAATTATTTGGTATTCACGTTGAATGCATAATACACTGACTGAAGTAATGTTAGGACAATTTTTTTTTCAATTTTCAAAACAAAAGTTATATGGAGTCGCCTCCCTTCTGTAGTTAAATATTTTCGTTTTTTTTTTAATCCAATTATTAAAAATAACTTTTATTCAATGATTATATATTCGTTTTCTTTTTGTAAACGAATATATAAACGATGAAAATCGAATTTTTTATCTATGAAAAGAAGAAAGTTATTAAATTTTAAAAATATCATAAAACATTTATAACAAACGTTTTATGACAAACAAAAACACGTGATACATTTTTGTTTCGGTGTGACAAAATGAAAACAGCAACTATTACTTTGCTTTGCGTATCATTAATATTTCTCTACTAATCTGATCTGTGGAAAAATTGATTTTTAAACATAGAAAGATATATTAATAATCAAGTAAACAGTGATTAAATTGGTAATGGCTGTCAATGTTCATAAATAATCATTGTAGTCAGCTGAGGTTATGTCACTCACCGAGGGACAATCATTTTATCCGGTGGCTTGGGTACGCCTTCCTCGGGTAGGTCAGGGCGAAGAAGAAACGGCTGCCATCGAACTCGGAAATCATACTTATCCTGAGTTTCTTTCATAGCCGTTTCCAACTTCCTCTTTCCTACCCAACACCATGGTCAGACAATATCACTGACAACGTCCACCTCAATTAATTTCTTTCCACTTGCTTCAGCGGACATTGTAGTTGGAACAAATTATACTTGCTGGAAAATATAAACATGAAACAAATTATCTCCCCTGTGTTGATAAATCAAGATAAAGAACACGAGTTCAAATCTTAACGTCTCGAGTGCTAGTTTTTATGATCATTTTTTTTTTTTTTTTTTTTTTTTACGCAAAAATCGGGGGTCGCACTATACACATATAATTTTTTCTGGAAGGGTTAATTTATGCAAAAAAACAAAATCAGGGTTCGCACTACATGAATTCGGTTTACTGTGTAGTGTACACTGGATACAGTATTTTTATTTCCAATTTACGTTGCTTTTTTTGTACAATAACGATTTGATGAGCTGCAATGAGAAACAGAAATAAGATGAAAAATACCAGTGAAAAGTTAATAATGATTGATAATGCTTCATCTAAGAATTTTTTATAAATCATTCTTTTGGGGGTTTACAAGGTACACCAAGTAATTGATAACAAAAGAAAAACAAAGATATTCAATATTCTTTTTTTTAATTTACAAATGTTCAAGTTAGAATAACAGAAAAGGTTATTCAATAAAATTGTCCTTGTCCTTGATGATAGCCTTAGTTAGTGTGATTTGGGAAATGACTGCGTGTGGTGCTATTAGTTGAGCTATTTCTCTTTGATGCTGCAGAGATAGTTCAGTGTATTTAGGAGAGCTAGAAAGTTACATGCTAAAGGTGATATGACCATGGCCATTCTGAAACAGCCACCTATATAGGCCATGTAGGAGGGAGTAGAGTTCTGCTGGAACTGATACCATTGTTACTCATGAACCTCCTGGATCATCACAAACAACATGAAAATGCTGTACATTACCATGGGGTCAGCTCATAGTCATCTATCATTTTGTAGACTCATCCTTTTCCTACCTATCACCACTAGTAACAGAACAGTCTATATCTTACGCCTACGTACGGAAAACTTCAACCAATAAAAACCGTACTAGGCGAATCAACAAATCTCATTGGTTAACGACACAATAATCTGAAAGTTTCACGTGCAAAACGAAGTTGCGCCAAAACGTCTTTGAGACGATTTTGGACTTTCAAAACATATAAAAGAAAACGCCCACTGACCAAAGCAGTCAGAGACGAACATCCACAGAGAAATTGCCAACATACTCCACGTCACTCGAAATCACGATTTTACCGCGCAAAAGTACATCAACGCTGACTTACTTGCAATTTAAACTCAACCAACTCTGTGGACATCGAATCACAAACCTTGCTTATCCAAAGTGAATTATATTCACTACCTAATGAGTAAAAATCAACGTGCGAACGATTTAGAAATATTACAGTCAAAGGTAGATCATTCCATAAGAACTCCTACCAAAAAAAACACTTAATATTGAGAATTTTAATATCAATACATATCTAGAAAGACTGTAAATTGTCGTGTCCACTAAAATGTCAACTACAATATTTATAAACCAATCACACTTAAGAAAACACTTACATCTTAAAACACGCCAATAAAATCATAGATTACAAATCAGAATGTTTGTTGTATTAGTCATCATCATTTTTAGGTAGATACCGACCAAATATCGTACGGACGTAGTAGAAGACATACCACGTGACTTCTTAGGGCCAATTAGAAATAAATAAATAATTTAATTCTGGAGCCGATATTGTTCAGAAAAAGTGTATAAAAACATACGAAATCCGTTCCCTAAACAATATTCACGCGACTGCCAGCAAGCTACACACACCTTTCGCCGATGACCTTCATGACCTCATGTCAAAAACGACAGCGTTAACAAACTCCAGACCACGGCAACACTGCCAAAAGTAAGAAACAATTCTTATCTCTCGTATCCGTTTTCATTATGAATCACGCACACACATGTTGACTTTTTTTTCATACAAACACACACATCACAACATTTTATTGTTTCTCACACGCGTACACAAAGACAGTTTATATTTTATTTCAGAACTTTATCAACCCAAACAAAAGACATTACTTTCCAACTTTTTGTATTCCTATCGTTATATTAAATCAATGTTTATTTGTTGAAACTACGTCGTCTTTTCTACTGAATTTTATTCCTTCAATGAAAACCGTTTGATTATTCTAGACGGCCAAATTACGAGCGACCCTGTAACGATATTTTATTAACGTATTGAATCCCGACACTCCAAATTTTAATATTCAACGAAAAACCGAGTAGAAGGATTCCTACAAAATGAACAAACGAATACTAAGAGAGACATACCAAAACCTAAAATATCACACACACTTTGCCATAGTAACATATACCAAATATCCTGTTTGTATATTATTTTGAATTGCATATAAATGTTTTACTGGTTTCTAAATTGAATATGTCTTGTTTTTGATCGTATTTAAAATTCGTTTATTTATTTGTTTGTGGATGCAGAAAGTCACGCAACCTACACAAATTCCTTCTGATTCTCTCAATTATAATTCATAAATTCTGCACATCCCCAACAAAATTGGCGACCCCGACGTGCAAATCGTTGAAGAAATCAAAATTGGAACCCCGGCGTACGAAAACAAAATAAGTGACACCGACGCTCAAGGAATATACAAGCCATCACATACATTGATTACCTCGACATGCAAAAGATCCAACAAGAGTGACGACCCCAACTCGCGGGAAGAAATTATATCGACACGTGTTGTCTTCGAACCGACAGACCGAAGATCCAGAAATAAAACCACGATTTTATAAATGGCTGATCCAGTTCCTCTCACAGAAACAGCAATCAAGCTTGAAATGCCTGCCTTCAACCCAAACGTTCAGACGTGGTTCCTACAATTGAACGCAATATTTCAGGCCAGACACGTAACTTCGCAACAGTCAAATTTTGCGTCCGTGGTAGAGAAGTTACCCGCGGAGGTAGCGGCTGAAGTAGCCGACATATTAACCTCTCTACACAGACAGCTGTGCTTGAAAAAAAGGATTTGTCTGAACTTTCTAAAGTTTTGTATCCTTTTAACCGATTGGAAGTTGAGTTTGGAAAAGTGAAGTGATGATTGGTTAAAGGTTAATTTGGGGAAGAGTGCATCTTCCCGTAGGGGTTGATAGTCAAGTATGGATGATTCCATAATACCCCCCGCGAGATTAATGGTCATGGGCAATATGAGTATTAATATGTATAGTAGGTTGTAAATTTGGCAGGCCAGTACACATTTCTACCCGACCTAGTTCGGGTAGGTGGATTAACTATCGATTCAGTTGCTGAAGAGGAGTGTGCACGAGACGATTCTGAATCAGGAATTGTTTGTGGTGTGGTCGAAACCTTGTTGTCAGGGTTAATATATGCTGGCTTCAGCCGATCAATGCTGACTGTTGTATGTTTCCCTGTGAGATCAATAATGAAATACTTTGCTGCTTGAGAGATGACTTGGTGTGGTCCTGTGTAGTTAGGAGTTAAGGGCTCGCGGACCGAATCTCGGCGAAGGAAAACAAAGTCAGTTTTTGTCAGCGGGGACATAGTATGGTTTATGATAAGCCTGAGTTGGTGTATAGATAACGTCAGTCATCTTTTGCCGAAGATCGTTGACGAAATGACTGGAAAGAAGATTATCAGTTACTGGGCTGAAAATTTGTCCGGGTAAGGTCAGAGGTGTTCCGAAAACCAACTCGGTCCTGCTTAACGCTGTTGCGTATAGCTAACATGATGAAGGGTAATTTCTCGACCCACGTTCGGCCATTTGTTGATGCTGTCAGAGCATACTTTAATTGTCGGTGAAATCTCTCCAGCAGGCCGTTGGCACAAGGATGATATGCGGTGGTGGAAATGTGTTTAATTCCCAGGAGGTTGGTGAATTCACTGAAGAGGGTAGATTGGAATTGCGGATCCCTATCGGTAGTGATCACCGAAAGGCACCCGAAAATAGTGATCCAATGCGTAAAGATGGCATTGGCGACTGATTCAGCTGTTATTGATTCGAGAGGTATGGCGACTGGCCAACGCATAGAACGGTCGATGATTGTAAGGATGTACTCAAAACCGTTTACGTGTTCTAATGGACCAACTAATTCTGCATGCAAGTGAATAAAACGTCCGTCTGGATTGGGGAAGGTTGACACTGCTGCTTTAGTGTGTCTGCCATACCAGGCCAGATAAATCTGTCTGATATGGTCCGCAACGTTGCCTTGCCTCCTGGGTGTGCTTGAGAGTGAAAATGGTCGCAAACAAGACGGCGCATAGTTGGTGGTATATACGGGCGCTGGTTAGCCCGTGCTCATGTCGCAATAAACTGACCTATCCGTGGATGGAAGAGGTCTTTTCTCAATTTGCAGGGAAGTATCCGATGGAACAGCTGACAGCGTGTCGTCGTTCATTTGCTCGTCCGCCAAGGTGTCGAAGTTTAATGTTGCAGGTTGAATTGTGTTAAGGGTCGTGCGAGACAAAGCATCGGCTACTGTGTTGCTGGTGCCACTAACGTAACGAATATCTGATGTGAATTGCCCTATGTAGTCCAGGTATCGGATATCACGCGGATTATGTTTTTCGGATTTTGCATGTAAGGCGTATGTTAGCGGTTTGTGGTCTGTGAAAACCGAAAAGTCGCGTCCTTCCAAAATATGCCGATAATGTCTGATGGCTAAGTAAACTGCCAACAGTTCACGGGAGATGGTGCTGTATTTGGCCTGGGCCGAATTAAGCTTGACGGAGAAGAACGACAGTGGCTTTTCTACGCCGTTAACAACTTGGTGGAGTACCGCACCGACCGTATTAGACGATGCGTCAGTGATCAAGGTTAATTTTGCGTCAGGTGAAGGTGCTATGTATGATAGCTTAGTACAGTTTTGTAACGCCTGTTTGGCTTTGTCAAAAGAATTTAATTCGTCAGTGGACAACGTGATCTTTGGATTCTTTCTCTTATGTTTGGACAGGAGATTTGTCAATGGCAAGAGTATGTCGGCGCAATTGTGTATGATCTGGCGATAATAATTTATCATCCCTAGGAACCTTCGTAACTGGCGTAGAGTTGACGGTGGTGGGAAGTTACTGATGGCATTGACTTTCTCGTCTAAGGGAGTTAACCCGTGCGTATCAATGACGCGACCGAGAAAAGTCAGCTTAGGGACGGCAAACAAACATTTTCCGACATTTAGAAGCCATAGTGTTGTAGTCGCTAGAATACTGATTGCAAATGGTCGTGGTGTTCTTCGGAGGTCTTGCTGGCTATCAAAACGTCATCAATGCAGGCATAGGTAAAAGGTAAGCCTCGATGAACTTCATCAATGAGGCGCTGAAAAGACTCCGCTGCATTACGCAGACCGAACGACATCCGAGTGAATTCGTACAAGCCAAAAGGGGTAGTAATGGCTGTCTTGGGAATGTCGGATGGCTCTATTTGGATTTGGTAAATACATGGCGCCTTCTAATGATAGGGCGAAGTCTTTAATATGGGGGATTGGATATTTGTCCGGCATGGTCTGGGCGTTCAAAAACATATAATCCCCGCAAGTGTCGGCATCGCTCTGAGGAACCATGTGAAGCGGTGTAGCATAAGGACTTGAAGATGGTCTAATTATGCCCAATTTGAGCATATTCTCAAATTCGTCCTTAGCTACCCGTAATTTAGTTGGATACAATCGACGAGGTGATGTATGAACTGGGGGTCCAGTTGTCTTTATAGCATGGGTAGTGTTGTGTTTTATGGGTTCTGCATAGGTGAATGGCGACAGTAAGGACTTATACTGTCGGAGTAGACTCTCGTAACCGTTCGCTCCCAGTCAGACCGATCGTCGAATGCCTAGACAATGTCCCGTTAGTGCGCGTGTCGGTAAGTGTGCGTGAAGATAGCTCGACAGACAAGTTGAAATGCGCTAAGAAATCCTCTCCGAGGATTGACGTCTCAACATCGGCGATTGTGAAGGTCTAGGTAAATTCCCTTCTTAGGCCGATGTTGAGGACATAACGCGCTCACCATGTGCTAATGGGTGTGCCGTTGGCGGCTTGTAATTTTAGTTGAGCTTCCTTGGGTGTTGTTACGGACTTGTTACAGCTGCTCAGCGGTATGACGTTGATCTGTGCGCCTGTGTCAACCAGAAATTTGAGGTTGCTTTTGCGGTCGTGGATATAGAAGAGGCGATTTTTACCATCAGCCCTGGCAGCCAACGCCTTTAATGGTTGCCAGGCTGGTCGTTTCCCTGTTGCTTGGTTGGGAGTGTGCTTTGGTATGAACACGGCGGTTGACATCTTTTTGCGCGCGCGCCGAACACCTCGTGGTACCAGCGATAACCACGTTGATGGTGTCGAGGGCGCCGCGACGTTGAACGTCGTCGTTGAATGTTGTGTCAACTCGTTGAGTTGCTCCGACTTCTGCTTGATGTGTTTTGGGTGTCGTCTAGACGTAGGGAAAGTTTTCTCAATTCTGATACTAAGGCTTGCAGTTGTTGATTGGTGTTTGGAGGCGAATCGTTTGACGGCATGACGGAGGCGATTTGATGAGTCGGTCGGGTATCAATAATCTTGTCTGCTATTGCTGCTAATTTTTAGATACCCACTTCATCAGTTAATGCAGCGAGAATTTGAACTATGTCCGGGTTTAGCTTGTCTAGCCACATTTGTTTTAATACTGTCTCAGACATAGTATTGGTGCCAAGCAAGGTCTGCATCTTGCGTAAAAGTTGGGAAGGTTTATTGTTCCCCAGGGTTATGTTAATTAAGAGGTATTTAATTTTGTGTTCTTCCAAGCAACCTGTTCGTTGGAGTATAGCTTGTTTGAGCACCTCGTAAGGTTATATCTGGTGGGAGATTTGTAAGGATATCCGCTACCTCCGATGCCACGTCGGCGGGTAGCTTCTCCACCACAAATGCGAATTTGGATTGTTGTGAAGTAATATGCCTCGCCTGGAAAATTGCATCAAGCTAGATGAACCACGTTTGCGCGCTGGTACTATACGTTGGAAGTTCTAATCTGAGTGCAGCTTCAGTTGTTGGCATGGGTTCAGCCATATTAATTCGGTTCCTTTTTGCAGGGAAAGAAGAACTGAGTTTGGCGCCTTTTTAACGGATAAACAGTTGCAGGTTTTGTGATGGGTGATAGACATTGTCAAGCGCTGCTTGGTTCGTTAATGATGTGTAGTGTGCCAGGAGTTATCAATTTTTTTTTTGTTGTCGAAATGTCGGGTTTATCAATTTAGGTGAGATGTCAGGGTTGCCAAATTATTTAGTTGCTGGAACGTCGGAGTAACAAATTTTTGGTTGAGACGTCAAGGTCATCAATTTTGTTGCAGAATTTATGCTAAGTAAGATGTGTCAGAAGGTGAAATTGTGTGAAGGCCTAAAATGTGCATGTGCATTATGCATTTATACACAACAAATAAATTAAACGAACATATGAAGACAATGCAACTTGAAGAAATCAAGGAAAAAACAACGTAGTTATAGATTTCAACAATAACATGAATTTATATATATATATATTTGACATACACAAAGTGATGATAGGTTGCTTGTTAAACGTGGCAAGTGAGATAAGATTGCAAAGAGTGTACATGCAGAGATTTGGTTAAAGGTTAATTTGGGGAAGAGTGCATCTTCCCGTAGGGGTTGACAGGCAAGTATGGGGGCTTCCATAAATGCAATGTAAAGTTGTTTTTCATTTATGTTCTAAAATATCTGGTCTACCCTGTATACTAGCTGAAATACTCATTTCTACCCAATACCAATTGTCAACAGCCACCACAGTGCATAAGTAAAGGTTTCACAATCCACTGTTTGAAGATCAGAAATATAGAGTCTATACTACAAGATGCAAACCACTCATCAGCAGTAAGAATCAGAAAGCTAGGTTGGAATTTGCAAGGAAGTACAAAGATGAGTGACAAAATTTCTGGAAGAAAGTTTTATGGGCTGATGGGACCAAGATTAATATCTACCAAAATGATGGAAAGGCCAAAGTGTGGAGAAAGAAAGGACCTGCTTATCATACAAGGCACACAACCTCATCTGTGAAGCATGGTGGAGGCACTG
>CAHIKZ030005353.1:3007500-3092500 GCA_903632075.3 Acanthosepion pharaonis | reverse complement strand
ATTTAAAACAAATTCAGCATATGTTATTATAGTTTTCATTTTCTAACAAATCATTTTCCTTATTTTGTGAAGTTCAGAAAAATGAAATTAAAATTTTTAATTTATCTTTTTTGGGCCAATCAAATTTATCTCTGCAAGCAAACAAAATATAAAGCTGGAATTTGACTAAGCCATATAAAAAATTCACTCCTGTCCAATCTTTCTGTCAGTTCCATTTCTTGAGCTGTTCACTTACTATATTTATTCTTTTCTTCCTCATTGGTTCACTGCTGCTTCATGTCTGTTTATTTAGTCACCTTTCCATTACCACTTGTTAGTGAAATCTTTATATTTACTGATTACTACTACAATTTATATTTATTTACTGACTGTAAATAGACATACCAACCTATATACTAAAACTATGCTAAAACTTCAGAAGAAACCATTATTGTATCATATACCTTATATTTCATATTGTTATTTCTCGCAATTAAATATTTTTATGTTGCTAACATTTCTCTTTGTTTCATAATCTTTATTGTAGATTACATACCATATGTCCAGTCACTTTGTTGGCAAAATTTTTATTCATTTCTTTCTTTCTCTCTTTCTTGTGTATATGTCACTCACATTAGGCTATAAATGAACTTAAGAATCATCATCATCATCATCATCATCATCATCATCATCATCATCATCATCAGTAGTTTCATGACTTGGTGTGGTCATAGGATTACAGTACAACTCAGCACATGACCAGCTCTCATCCCACATGTCCCACAATATTGCAGTTGAAAGATGGAGAGCATTTATGCAAAGTGTCTTCCAGTCAGATCATAGTTAATGTCTTCCAACTTGAAGACTCATATTAGTTATGGCCACATGTTCATTGATTCCATAGGGAGAACCCTCCACCCTGGCTGGGACTTCAGTCTAGGAAGCTCTCTACACAATGATACTAAAGACATATTTATACTTTCTATTAAAAGTAAACTTAGTATTATTTAATTATAACGAATCAACAATAAAAAAAAATAATATATAGAAAACCTAATTCATAAGATGACAGAGTTTGAAAATATTTGAAAAGAATTTGGAAATACCTTACAGAAAAAATATTCTCTAATTAAAATTCTCTTCTCAGTGAAAATAGTTAACTGATTTTTAATGGCTGCAAATACAATATCTATCAATATTTACACTATTTACATACTCTGGCCTTCTTCAGTTGTTAAAGGGTTCAGTTCAAAATTCCAATCACCTGAAGAAGGTCGGAGCATACAACGGCTAAAATGTTGTGAATATGGCAACAAAGATGAGGACAACAGTCTGAACAATGTAAATAGTGTGAATGATGATAAAAAGTTAATTTGCTGTTAATGCAATGTTGCCAGATTGATTTAGAGCAGTAGATAGCAATTAACAATTCTGCCATCTTTTACTATATAAGCACATCAGATATTGTTTCCAACAGAAAATTAAGAACCATCTGACTACTTACTATTCAAACATTTAATAATTTGCCTCATAAAGTTAAATTTTATGTTCTTATCTGAGTACTGTACCTGCAGTATCTGGGTTTTATGATATAAACATTTCAATTTTTAACAATCTTCTTGTACAGATACCATCAATAAACAAAACTTTCTGAAAGACCTTGTAATGCAAGAATGTCAGTAGCAAAAATGAAGATATTCCAAAAAATAGTCTATGGGCTCAAATCTTTATGATCATATTTCATTTTCATGTTACAGTTTCTTATCAGCAAAATATTATTCTGTAACTTTTGATGCAAACCACATCTGTTAAAATATAGTTTTAACTTGTGTATCATTTGACTTGAAATAATACAAACTGGTAGTAGATTTTGTATTTACGTTTAATCCACCAAGTTTTTCTCAGCTTAATCGTAAGAATTTGACAGATGACTGATTGAGTTGATTGTTACATTTAGTTCAAGAATAACAAGTAGAAATGTAAATGCAAAACTGTAAGGTAATTGTAACTAACAACATGTAAGTCTATATAAGTAATAACAGCTTTTAAATGATAGGGAACTTAGAATATCACATGAAAAGTTTGTATTAAAATCAAGTACTATTTTAGTTTTTGCATAAACTATAATAAGGCCCCAAACAAGTTATAAATATTCAAGGGGCATTTTTAATTGCCCTTAAATACTTCAGTTGAGAAATATGCAATAAGTATGTTCAAGGATGTACAAAAATAAAATCTGAAATATAAAGGAAGAACGACAAAAGCAATGCATAACTAAATAGACTATGTTTTAGAAGCACTATATGTGTGACAAAAGTAGGGAGAAAACAAGTTTTCAAAATCAATTTCTATTTAGTGATGGTCAAGTTATGGTTATCATGTGGAAATCCAAAAATGAAGGCTATTTATAAAGTTTGTTTATTGTATTTGTTGCAGTTGGATGTCTGCACTTAACAATTTCTGGCCACTTAGTGAAACTGTCCACAATGATCAGGTAATAAGATCCATTTATGGGCCCTGCATAGTCGATATGCAATCGAGTCCATGGGACATCTGTCTTTGGCCATGGTTGAATCTTTACCGGTGGATCCCTTGCTGTCAATTGACATCCTCTGCACTGTTTCACCAAATTTTCTATGCCTTGGTCCATCCTCGGCCAATAAGTATAGCCTCTCATTAGAGATTTCATTCTCGAAATCCCTGGATGGTCAGTGTGAAATTCTTTCAGAATTTTCTTTTGCAGAGTAACTGGCATTACAACTCTATCTGCATATAGTAATGCATGTTCGCAGATTGAAAAACGTGATACACTCACTCCTTTTTTAGTTGTCTCGTTCAACCAGACTTGTTTTTTCATTTTTTTAACGTTAATAAGCGTTAAAACAAAAATGAGGGAAAAATTACTTTCTATAAGCGTCAAACAAGTCTTTCTAACGTTCTTCGTTAGTAAGTGTTGTCAACTGTATATTTTTTGGTTTTAACTTGTGAGGTCGTTTTGAATGTCGTCGCCAACTGATATGTCTCAGAAAGAGATATATTTGTTTGAAGTAGCAAAGCGGTTTGGACTACTGTAACTGAGTAGGACAATCTAGCAGGTAACCGTAATGAACTGGTCCTCGTCGTAAGGGTAGGCAATAGGCGTCATCCTGTACCTCCACACCAGTCTGTATTTATGGCTGACACCAGCCAATCATATTACTGTGAGGGGAAACCCAGGTGTATGCATATTCATTACATCAGAAACATTTAAATAATTTAAGTTAAATGAAGAAGCAGTCAAAAAATGATGGGACCAGAAAGAATAATTTTCATGTCCAATTTATTCTTGAGCAAAAATGAAAAACATTCCAAACAACTATTGAACTGTTAGCTGACTGAAATCTGAAATGTCGTCAAATTAAATCTTAGTTAAATAAAAATAATAATTAATATAAATAAAGTTGAAAGTAAAAAGTAGAAAAAGAAACATCTTGTAGGTGAATAAATATAAAATCGGAAAAGTAAATTAGAAAATAATAAAAATGCTTATTTGAGGTATTAATGTGATTTAATTCTTGTATCCTTTAGAACACATTTCCAAAGTTCATGTTATCTATATTATAAAAGATAAGATGATTCTCTGTCTGTTGTGCTTTGTCTGCATGTGACTTTGCATACACATGTGTAATGTATATGCATATGTCTGTGTTGTGTGTGAGTGACTTACATGTCCCTGTACCATTTATTGTATGCACAATGATATGCATGCACGTATACAGACAGGTATTGACTGAGTTTGAAATAAGACATTGGAATGATAAATTCCTCTCCCACTTAATTTGGAAAACTACTACCCTGGATGGGCAATAAAATTAGAAAGTGGAAGAAAGAAAATTTAAATTTATCAATAGTTTCTTTGTCTTCTTTCTATGATGGCACAACGAGTAAAAAAAAACAAAAAAAACTATGGTTTATGGTCATGAATGATCTAACTCAACCTTGATTTTCTTGTTATTATTTATTTATTACTCTACCATTGCATTAGTTTCACATTCGACAATGTTTCGTATGCAATAGTTAAGGGGATTTAAGTCTGGCAAGTTATATGGCCTTATGTTTGGTGTGATGCAGACTGGGTGCCATCCAATCTTAGGTTACCATGGCTTTGTAAGTCCTGCTGAAACAAATATGGCCTTCCATTATATACAATGTCTATCTTCCCAACTGTTTCCAATGTAGCCAGCAGCATTCAACTGAAGACCCCTTGAAAGAAGTAGGGGTGGCATGATGTGTCCTTCACTACTAACCATCCTTAAAACCATCACAGAAGCAGGAAACATTTATTTTGTGTATGTGCCAACATGAATTACCTTTCCTTATCATGTATGTCTTGTACCAAATGTTCTCAGATACCTGGAGATCTTTGGCAATGGACTGCATGGATTGTCTGAGATTTGCATCAGTAAAGTTCTACAGTCACAGTATGAATTGTGGCATCCTGATACTGTCTGAACACTGCGAAAGCTTTTTGCACTTTGCTGCAGGTGATACAGCCTTGCTGAATATGTCCAACTCCTTCTGAACTTTGTGCACAAATGATCTGGCAACTTCCAAGAAATGTGCAATTTTAACATCACTGTGCTTTGTGTGAATTGCAACAATTACAACATGTCATTTCATTTCATGTGTTATATGATAGCTCATCATTCATGCTAAAAATAAAAGATAAAAGAAGATTAAAATGATTATCACATAACTGCAGGTGCATAATCACATATCCTCAAATACCTTACACACATTGTACATAGTCAAATATTTGTAGACATACTGAAACATATGTAAATAAAATTATTGTTAGGATAGAGGCAACAAAAATAGAGATAATTGTATTCAAAGTGAAGTGAATTACAAATATTGGTATGGTGTGTTAAAAATATTCTCAGTGTTACTGTCTGTTTTATTTCTTTAAAAGTTTGTGCTTAATTGTTTTGCTTCTTCTGAGAATTTTGTTGGTGAGGATAATGTTTGACATTGTCAGTTTTTGATTTTCTGGTGGTATGAGGATACATATAAGTTGGGCCTTTTTACTACTGCTACTGCTGCTTGCTACTTACTGTTCTCTACTCTACTGATCCTACTGTCCTGACTGTCCTCACCTTTGGTGGAAGGGTCATTTTTATAACCATATTTTAGAATGATGAAATATCTTCCTCATCTTTCATCACTGGTGGCAAGGTTATTTTTAGAATGATGAAATATTATCATCATTCTGGATTATAACAAGATATTTGTGCTATGATTGTCAATAATATTCAGACTGTATTTATTTATAGATATTATGGTTTGATCTTTGCAGTGTCATTTTTATTCTAGCATCAAAAATCAAATATATTTTCTATTGATAGCTAACAGCAATTATTATGAATCTATACATCTAAAGGGCATGAAATGTCGTTTAGTGGCCTTGAGAGAATTAAGGATTCTAATTGAAGGAGTAAAAATACTAAACAAATAAAAGTATAGAAGATCAGGTAACCAGATTGGGATCTGATGGAAGAAGATTTGGTTTAGAAGTATTAACCAGAACTGACAAGATTCTTATGAGAAAGGCATTGGGAGGATTTTAACCCAAAATAAACCTAGTAAAATTTTGTAAATTCAGTACAATTGAATTTTCCCTATCCTGCTTCACAACCCACAGGAAGTTATTGTGTTTGCTAAAATCCTGCAGAATTTTGCCATGTTTTGGAACTGTTTGTTTAATGGGCTATCCTCCAAATTACATTGATTCTTAAAAAATGTTTAAACCTAGAATCTGATCAGAGATATTTTTAGAAGCACCATATGTTTTTCTAACATGGAACAGGGTCTTTATGGAAAGATAACATTGATCAATGTCATTTCCTGGAAAAATGGCAAGTATAAGTGAGGGTTGCAGTCACCTGTGTCCAGTTTGTGTCAGAATTTTTTATTGTGTCCAGAGAGAACTTTGTCTGTCTCTCTCTATAAGTCACAGGAACCTCTGACAAACACAAGTTTCTACCGTTGTTATTATCTACTCTCATTGCAACAGAAATGTTAGTAGACATCAGCCAGTGATTGTAACATTTGGCAGCCTTTATGTTATTAAAATGTTGATAATTTATACAACATTTATTCTTTCTATCCATAATTTTTCTGTCTTTTGAGAAAGTTGCCAGATCAAGACAACCATGACCTAATAGAGTGAACAGAAGAATTCTTTGATAATCTCATTCTGGTGGGTACACAACATTAAACCAAGCTAGATGATTGCATCCAGTAATTAGTGGCAAGTGAAGATAGTAAACTGACAAAAGCATTCATACCCACATCAAGTTACAGCTCACTTGATAACACCTTACTGTATTATATTTGATGCCAGTGAGGCATATAAGAGGTGTACATTTGGCACTGTGACCAATCAAAGCTGTACACGAGTAACTACCCATCTGAAAGATATTTTTGATAAACAAAATAGCTCAGTTTCCAATGAAAATTTTCTATATAAATTATTTAAGAAATAGTTATGTATTATGTGTCTCACTTCAGATCATGTCAGAATAGACCTTGTACTTAGTGTTCTTTGGAGAAGCTAGGTTCAGTGTTGACCTGGCAGATGACCTTGTGGCTACTGAGTGGAGGCCCACCTGATCAGCACCACTGCACCTGGAATGCATGTGTAGAAAAGAACCATATGATAGATATATGACACTTACCCAAGAAGAGAGAAGAGAAGAGCAGTATCTTTCAGATTTTCCAAATGAGAATGTAAAAATTCATGTTTTGGATATGGGCCTATATTTGCACCTGGCTAACATTAATTGTCTATATGATGAATAAAATTTTAAGTTAATTTTAATTATGAGAAATTAAGTCTCATTTAATCATTAGTCAGCACAGTTTCACTACAGTTACCATCATTGCCAGTGATAAAGTATTAAACTGTATAGTTTGAAATACAAATATTAAAAAACAATTTTATTTTATTTTCATGCCAAGATATGTTACTAATTAAAAATAGCTTACATATTGCAAAAATTTATAAATACCAGACTGGTTGCTTAATTACCAAGGTATTCGCTTTAGAAATTAGATTTATTTTCCTTTTGATACAAATAAAGATTTCAGGTAGGTAGAGTAAATGAGATGAAAATAAAAGATGGAAACATTAAAACTCCAGACATTTCAACCTTTGGTTTTCTCATTTATTGTAAGTTAAACTAGTACAGACTAACAGACTGTTATTAGTAGAATACCAATGTTCCATTTTGTTGAAAAATCTTCAGTTTACTTCACAATTGCCAAATGATTTTTCAAGTATGCCTTAAGCCAAATACATTTTGAATATTTTTACTGTATCAAAAGTTCAAAATGGAAAAAAAATTTAGTGAAAAAACAAAAACAGAATATCTAAAATTGGACTGTTAAATATTAGGTCAAATTTAAGATTGGGGACTCATCTAGGGTTACTTGTTAAAAAAAAACTTTGGTATATGCCTAATGTAAGCATTGCAAATAAAATAACATTTATTTTTTTGTTTTTCTTTTTAAATTAGCTAAAATTATGGTCATATAAATTTTTTGCAGGTATTTTAAAATGCCTGTCTTAATAACCAATGGATGAATATATTTATAGAGGCAAAAAATTTATGTTCAATATTTCATAATCACTAATACTAACAAAAAGATACTATTTTAACTAAGTTGTTAAAATGAAAAACAATATTAATATCTGTTAATATTGCACCACATGCCCAAAGACAATGAGTCTGCTATTCAGTGTTCTCTTGTAATCTCCTCTATATTAAAAAAATAAAACAATGTTAGTTGATTATAAAGAAAGTTATAAAGAAAGTTATTATTCTACTGCTTTCAAAACTGACAATGAAGAATTTGGGAATTAGAATAAGAACTAGTTTATTCCTTCGAAGCTAAATTTGATACTGCATCACCAAATCTAATGCATAATCAAACTTTGCTGAAAACAATAATTGTTTGGTCTGGTTAAATTGTAGCTGAAATCAATTAATAGAAAAAATGTTATAGCTGATGATTTTATTCTACAGCTATTATACATTCTACCAAGTAGAGTAAATCTTGAGCTCAGATTACAAAGCACTGTATTGTTTTTCATATGTATCAACAAGCATCAACCTGAAACAAGAGATAGAATTTCCGCTAAGCTATACTTGCTAGTACAAATGATACATTAAGAAAATCATGTTAATTTGATGAAAAAAGATAGGAAATAATTAATTTTATACTAAAAATATACTAAAATTTCATAATTTATACCAAAAAAATAAAAATTGTATAATAAATAAAAATTATATGAATAAAAGTTTTTGATAAGTCACATCACATTATGTTAGGGGTCATTAGGGCCAGTAGGGCATTACATGTACTGCAACTTTTAATTATGGTAGAATAAGGGTAAAAAGAAATCTGCAACACATATATGAAGTTATGAGTTTTGTGGAGTAAGATAAAAACACATTTGCAACAAATTTTGGCAGACAAAAGTAAAAAGATTTTCCAACAGGTATAAATATGAAGCATTGAGATTTTGTGGAATCTCTTTAGAAATGATATGACATCATATTAATATGAAGTTTTGAGTTTTTTGTGAAGTAAAAGTAAAAATAATTTGCATCATATATAAATATAGAGTTTTACTTCTTGCTGTGTATGTATAAAGACAAATTATAACTTTAGTTATTGTAATAATAAAGAAAGCTTGCTAGATGAAAAGAAACTGAGGAAGAGAATATACTGGAAGAAAAGAAGAAAAGATATGGAAGAAAAAGGAAAGAAAATAAAGGAAATTATAATTTTCCTTTCGTAATATATTAGGAAATTTTTTGTTAGTGAGTAATTATATTGAGAAATTGGACAGGTGATTGTTTTTCCTATATTGCCTCTGATTCATTGCCTATCGGTTAGGGATAAAACCTATTTTAGTGTGACTAGTGTCTCCATATTCTCAGAGTGCTTATGTGAAATGTCACAGAATTATAAAGTAAAAATATGGTATTCTGTCAAACTGTTTTAACAAAGATTAGTTTTTGACTTTTGTATAAAAAGAAAAGACTAGAATATGAGGAGAAGGAAAGAAACAAATACATTCAAGTGACCCTTGGATTTGCTATGGTTCTTGTTTTACCCTTTCATTTTTATTTCATAATCATCTTTTATCGCTTGTAACTTTTTCTTTTCTAACTCTTTGATTTTTACATATTTTATCTTTCTATGGAACACACTGTTAGAAAATCTTTATTTAAACTTTATCTCAGATTTCTCTTTTCAAATTTCACTGTTAAAAATTAAATTAAAAAATTAATATTAGCAATTCTATGAGAAAAGACAGAATTGATATTATGATTTCAAATCTGTAGATGATTCTGAGAATGTGTTCACAGGTAATGGTGAACAGATGGAGACTGTCTGAAATTAGTTCTGATTTTTAATAAAAGTGCTCCCATAGAATTTCCATTTTTTCCAGTACACTACATATTTCTTTACACTCTACTCTCATCTAGAAACATGAAAGACAGTGAATATTCTCAATAGAATTACAAGAAACACTGAGTACTTACCTGTCTTTAAAAAGGTTTTCATTAAATCATTTAAGCAAATTTTACCTAAAAAATAATTTTTCATTTTTAGCATCACTAAATAATTATAGGATAAGAATTGCAAGCTTTACCTACTCACTATTGCTTCACAAAGTAAGATATTATTCACTACCTGAAATCTTTGAAACAAAAATTTTAAATGAACATTTCATTCATAAATTGGCTTGTTATAGTTAAGGAAAATTTTACAAATAGATGCCAACTTGTTGAAGGGCAAGTAAAATGCAAATTTCAAACAGTTTTCTGCACTATATGAGACGATTTTCCTAAAGAGAACTACATTTGATATGAAAATCAAAACAATCCTCAAATAAAAGAACAGTAATGAAGGATAGTTAATTAAATAAACTTTTTTAAAATCAATATGCAAATTACATAAAGATCAAGAGTGATATTACCTAGAAGTAGATGATATATAATACAGATATTGAGCATTTAGTGTGCAACCCCACCCCCACTCTTGAGAGGTATACACATTCAGATACTCACCGGTCACAGGGCTCTGTCCCTGTGCTGGTGGTATCATGGCTACAACTGGCTTATATCAGCTCTGACCAGCTTGAACCAGCTATGACAAGCCAAGACCAGCTATGACTAGCTTAGACCAGCTCTGACCAGCTTGGACAAGCTATGACCAGCTAAGACAAGCTTAGACCAGTGAAAACACTCAGGTCCCCACGTTAAAACTGACCTTGTGTCATAATCTGACTCTGCAAGTAAATACCGTGTAAACCCCACCTTGGAGGGGTATACATATTTGGATACTTGCCGGTCACAGGGATCAGTCCCTGCATTGGTAGTATCACTGGACTGGCTCTGACCAGTTATGACTAGCTTAGACCAGATCTGACCAGCTTGGACAAGCTCTGACCAGCTAAGACCAATGGACCGAGTGAAGACACTTCGGTTCCCACATTAAAAAATGACCTTGTGTCACAACCTGACTCAGTGGGGAGTCAAGTAAACATCTATTTATCAACTCTTAGTTGCATCTCTGTCTTTGGACAGAGTGCACTCAGTGGGTGACTCCATCAAAGGACAGAGTTGCAACTGAGAAAAATTATACTGAGAGGTGACCAGCCCTGAGGAACAGCTGCCAGAGGCTGCGCCCTCTCATTGCACCAGAGAGAGGTATTGGTGCTCGCACCGGGGCCAGCACAACCAATGCTTGCAGGGGCTGCAGGCAATTTTTGTTCCTGGCCCGGGTGTACATGCTCAGGTCCCCTCATTAAAAAAAGACCTTGTGCCACAACTCATCTTAGTGGGGAGACAGAGTAAATACCTAAAGTGTTCCATCAATGGACAAAGTCGCAACTGAGGAAAATTATACTGAGAAGTGCTTAACCCTGGGGAACAGCTGCCTGAGGCCACACCCTCTCATTGCATTAGAGAATGGGATCGGTGCTTGCATCAAGACCAGCACAACCGATGGTTGCTGGGATTCAGGCAACTTTTTTTTCTTGCTTGGGTGTATGCACTCGGACTCCCTATATTAAACTGACCTTGTGTTACAACCTGGCCTTGTGGGGGCATTGAGTAAATACAAATTACTATAAAGTAATTTGTAACATGTTCATTTATATTCTTTCAGTTGTGTTCCTGTCTTTGGGCAGAGTGCACTCAGAGGTGGCTCCGTTGAAGGACAGAGTAGCAACTGAGCAAAATTATAATGAGAGGTGCTGGCCCTGGGGAAAAGCTGCCTGAGGCTGCCCACTCTCATTGCACCAGGGAGAAGCCAGTGCAACCAACAGTTGCGGGGTTTCAGAGAATTTTTGTCCCTAGCCCAAGTGTATGTGCTTGGGCTCCCCACATTAAACTGACCTTGTGTCATGCTGCAACTTTGCGGGGAGTCAAGTAAATACCAAATTGCTATAAAGTAGAACTGGGGCTTTTTAATCTCAGAATTTGTAGGAGAATTGAGCTCCAATTTTGCATTGATTCATATAAATTCCATGATATAAGTTTTACTTAATTAGCTATTATGTTTCTCTAATTCTTCAAATGTTGAATGTATAACTAATTCTAATTTCTATTTTCCCATCTTTATACTATATTAATTTTATCTTATAAATTGTTTCCTGTTCTGTCACCCATGAAATAAAAATAATTGTTTGTACAGAAAATAAGGATTTACATGCATCAAATCATCTTTAAATTAAGTGGCAGCAGAATTATTGTTGAACTTTTAAAAGGTAAACTTAAACATTAATTCAATACTTAAATGCTGTGATCAATTTTGAGTTCTTCTGTAGTTTATTGATGCCTATCACATCTACTCCTCCCTAGTTATTGTGATGATGGCCAAACCAAGAGTCCTTCACAGGAGTTAGCTTAAATACCACCTGATAGGGTGGCTTTTAAGATAGTTTATAATAAAACATGCACTGCAATTTTGGATACAAAAGGAAAATAAGTGTTACTCCCCTTGAACCATGAAAGCAACAATAACAGCTAGTATAATGTATTAATATATATTTTAAACCTTGCATAATCTGGCAGCCCTGAATCTGAGCTAAACAAAAATTGTTCACTAGCTGAACTTTTCTATGGCTTTTGAATGATTATGAATCATTGAAATTGAACCAGTGGGAGGAGAGGAGTTGCTTGAACACACACACATGCAAAAACATACACACATACACTGTACTTTATATATAAGATGTAATTAAAAATAGAGATTCTATGAAACAGTCCTACAATATGTTATTTTTTTGGCAGCTTCCTAAGTTCCTTCATATCAACAAAATAGACAAAATTCAATTACAAATGACATCAGCATTTGTTCATAGACAAACAAAGAGATTAACAACCACAGGACAATGATGCCCTTAATCTACAGAAGTGGGTTGGTGAAGACTCATTTTACATATCAAAACTACACTAGACAGCTTCATTCCTCCAGATAAGAAAAATATGATAACAAAATTCTGTTTGTATAACAACACATAATTGTGGAAACTGTAAAACATCAAAAGCTGAGGTGAAACCATGAAACATGTATAGAAAAGAAAGGGAGTATATTGTCTTCTTTAGAATGAAATCAATCTAATAAACAGAAGACCTCATTGAAGAGTAATGCAAATTAAAGAAGAATGTATATGACCTTGAAATGGCCTGATTAAACAAACTTAATATAGAATTCAATGCACTATGATGCCCAACAGAGCACAAAACAACTGTTAAGAAGTTCCATAGATAAAAAATAAACTCATCAGTCATTTTACAAATATATTAAGAAAAATTTTGTTCTGTTCAAGGACTATACAGTTGACTCTTTACAAATAACTACTGGATTACCACTGTCTGAAGGAATAGATCTGCATAGATCTAGAGTCATGTAGAAAAGAAAGAAAATCAATTGAATAACCAGTGCTCTTGAGGAAGCCAATATGTATTAACTAATATAAAGCTAATAATATAATAAAATTAATAATATAATAAAAAGAACATATATAATGGAACAAATCTGAATAAGAGGGATTCATTGTTTTTCACTGGTTTAACATAATCTCATGTTTCATTATTTAAAAACATGTAGGTTTGTGTACTTGTATCATTTGATTAAGTTCTCTGCATTATAAACTTTTTAATGTTGTAGAAGTATTATTTTATAGATTAAGATACAATAGCAGTCATTGTCTCATAACAATAATCTTAGATGTAAAATTTTCTGGAACCTTCCAAATTAATTTACAAGTTAATGCTTCAATTTTTAAATCTCCAATTAGATTTTGATTTGCTATATTATACAACAATTATAATCAAATACCAGATTCTCAATAGAGACCTTTTCTTTAAAATATATTTCCTAAATATATTTACTTTTACATAGGCATGCATTAAAAATGCTATTGGCTTTTACTTCTTCCTCTTCTAGATTTCTGCCACATTATCAAGCTATTATTGAAATAATTCTGTAAATATCAGAATAAATGGTAATTTGAAGTTGCAATATCTGATGAATATGGTAGAAGAATGGAATCTTTCTAGGCAAGCTGTAACAAATTTTTGTCTGATTACCAATGAAACATGTAGTTTCATGTACACAGATGGAAAATTATACCACTTCTAATTCTGGATGCTTTTCATCAGGGGCTGACTTTAAGTGGTTCAATTAGAAGCAGTACTTATTCACATCAATCATTTAGTTCTATGGAAGGAGCTAATAGTGAAAATGGTTTTCAATGTTTGATTTGGATATGAGTATGTTGGCTCTCTTGTATGTAATATAATATTGATTATTCTCAAGTAATATCTTCATTTAATTGTTATCAATCTCAACTGGTATGCTTGACTGTGGGACATCACCCAATGAGAAATTCTTGGTATAAAACTTTACAAACATCTTTTGATACTTTTAAAATTTTGCAGTACCTTCTTCATAATTCTTTGTGTTTGAGACATATTTGTACCTTTCCCAAAATAAAAAAATAAAATATTGGTTATTTTCTTCAATTCTCAATGTTAGAATAAACAATGTTAGAATAAAATGCATGCTAATACAAAACAAAAATTTTATCAACCAATATTAAATTTATCTCCTTTTATGTATTTCAATTGTTTTGTTTGAACCATGCATATAAAATAATTATTTTCATTCTGCTTATTTATGTATATGTTGTATTGATCTATTTTGAAATGGTAAATATTTTTACTGGAATTTGTTAGCTTACTCAGGGTTAATTTAAACAGGCCTGAAAATAAATATTAAGCGTTGACTTGCTCTACAAATAGATCAATCAATACAATTTGGTACTGGCACAAATACAGTAGTAGGTAGTATGCCATCCAAATGAAAAGTAATAGGAAAATTCTAACCTGGATTTGTATTGGGTTTAAATCTTTAATTTCTCTTCACATGACAATACTCATAAGGTAGTGGCAGTTACTCACAATTAGTATCTTTGCTTGAACCTGTTCTTGCTAATAGCTCTAAGTTAATCTACAAAGCTGAAAATATTTTTAAATCTTGCGAATTTTATATATATATATATATATATATATATATATATATACAGTGTATCACAAAAAGTGAGTACACCCCTCACATTTCTTCAAATATTTAAGTATATCTCTTCATGGGACAACACTGACAAAATGACACTTTGACACAATGAAAAGTAGTCTGTCTGCAGCATATATAACAGAGTTAATTTATTTTCCCTCAAAATAACTCAAAATATAGCCATTAAAAAGCTAAATCCCTGGCAACAAAAGTGAGTACACCCCTTAGGAAAAGTTGTCAATATTAACATACAACATGTCAACTGTCAATATTTTGTGTGGCCACCATCATTATCCAAAACTGCCTTTACTCTCCTGGGCATGGAGTCTACCAGAGCTTCACAGGTAGTCACTGGAATGCTCTTCCACTCCTCAATGACGATGTCGCGGAGCTGGTGGATATTTGAGACTCTGCGCACCTCCACCTTCTGCTTGAGGGTGGCCCAAAGATGTTCTATTGGGTTCAAGTCTGCTGACATGCTTGGCCAGTCCATCACCTTTACCCTCAGCCTCTTCAGTAAAGCAGTGGTTGTCTTGGATGTGTGTTTGGGGTCATTGTCATGCTGGAACACTGCTCTGTGACCCAGTTTCTGGAGGGAGGGGATCATGCTCTGCTGCAGTATTTCACAGTACATGTTGGAGTTCATGTTTCCCTCAATGAAATGTAACTCTCCAATACCTGCAGCACTCATGCAGCCCCAGACCATGACATTCCCACCACCATGCTTGACTGTAGGCATGACACACTTATCTTTGTACTCCTCAGCTGGTCGCCGCCACACATGCTTAAGGCCATCAGAACCACACAAATTAAATTTTGTCTCATCAGACCATAAGACATGGTTCCAGTAATCTATGGGCTTTTTTGACATGTCTTCAGCAAACTGTTTGCGGGCTTTCTTGTGTATTGCCTTCAGAAGAGGCTTCCTCCTGGGGTGACAGCCATACACATCAATTTGATGTAGTGTGCGGCGTATGGTCTGAACACTAACAGGCTGAATCCCAATCTCTTTAATCTCTGCAGCAATGCTAACAGCACTCCTATGCCGATCTTTCAAAGAAAGCATTTGGATGTGATGCTTAGCACGCATAATTTTCAGCTTTTTGGACGACCTACCCGAGGCCTGTTCTGAGTGGACCCTGCTCTTTTAAAAATGCTGGATGATCTTAGCCACTGTGCTGCAGCTCAGTTTCAGGGTGTTGGCAATCTTCTTGTAGCCTTGGCCATCTTTATGTAGTGCAACAATACATTTTTTAAGATCCTCAAAGAGTTCTTTGCCATGTGGTGCCATGTTGGAACTTTCAGTGACTGGTAAGAGAGAGTGTTAGAGCTGCACTACAAATTTGAATACACCTGCTCCCCATGAACACATGGGCATAGTTACACTAATGAGTCACATGACATTTTGGAGGGAAAATGAAAAGCAGTACTCAATTTAGACATTTAGGGGTGTAGTTTCTTAGGGGTGTACTCACTTTTTAGGGGTGTAGTTTCTTAGGGGTGTACTCACTTTTGTTGCCAGGGATTTAGCTTTTAATGGCTATATTTTGAGGGGAAAATAAATTAACTCTGTTATATATGCTGCAGACAGACTACTTTTCATTGTGTCAAAAGGTAATTTTTTCAGTGCTGTCCCATGAAGAGATATACTTAAATATTTGAAGAAATGTGAGGGGTGTACTCACTTTTGTGATACACTGTATATATATGATAGGATAAAGAACAATATATATATATATTACACTAGCAGCATGGCCCGGCATTGTCCGTGCTTGATTCAAAAATCGTACGACTCATACAGCAATCGCTATCACTTGACTTAAAATATTTTTGCCCTTCCTTGCCTTTAAAGGAGTGCCCTATGCCATGCTGATGTTGCTACATGCCTTACTTCTTGCCTATCTCACACTGTGAATTTTTTCTAAGCTCTATATAAACATTAAATCTGTTACGAAAAAAGTACTAAACAAAATGAACACAAAACAATCAGCTTTAAAAAAGGACTTGTAACTGAAAAAAACGAATGAAAAAAGAATGTTAACAACAAATACTTTTTCACACCCAACCCAGTTCTGTGGAATCAGAATCAACATTGAGTTTAAGCAAGCGAATGAGCCAATTGGAGTAAAGTGCCATGAAGATTTAAATTTTTCCCACTTGTGACGAATGCAGATATCGACTTTTCTTGCATGCTAGCATGCTAGTTAACATTTGTGTCAGTCAGCTGTTGGCTCTCACACTGGCCAATAGAATTTTCCTGCCTATTCGTGGCAGCCAGCTATTGGCTCTCACTCTGGCCAATACAAAATGGCCGCAAACTACATGAAAACTGCCATAGAAGCATGAAAAAATCTATTATTTCCACTATTGATGGGAGTTGGGAAATGCAACATCAGTCTTGGCCTTTCCACTAACTTGGAGCATGTACATGTAAATTTTGGTGCAAATCCGTCAAAAATTGCAGCCGTGCATTCGCTACACACGCACACACACACATCCTGCCTTTTATAGATATAGATATTCCATTACTTCTGAAAACCATTTTCCAACTTTCCATGCTGTTAGCAAAGAAAGTAAAATATTTGTTCAAAATAAAAATGTTAAATACCATGAACATTGTATAGGTTTAAATAATTTCATTGTGAGTATACTTGCATATACATATAACTGAAATGTGTATGCAAATCATATGAAATTTGTGTTGGTATTTTTATATGAATTGAATAAAAATATAATTTTGGACATGGTTCTAATTTGTACATGAATGAAAAAATTATGCTTCAAATCCGTAAATGAAAATTTATATATTTATTTAATCTGAAAAAAAGAATGCACATCTTTATTTTTTATAATGTGAAAGAAAAGTGATAGAAAAGTGATTTTTAAATTTACTCTGAATATTTCTGATATTATTTTTTATTTAAAAAAGCAATTAATTTGAAGTAATTTAAGTGAAACTTAATTCACTCTGGAATCATCCATAATTCAACATGGATGAAATCGGTCAAAGGTGTGTCAGGTAAATGAAAACCATGGCATTTTTGGAATTGTCATTAGATGGAATTCTGAGAATAGGTGACATGACATTTTTGAAAAATCAACAAATAAACCTTCCCATGTGATTTAAATGTTAATATTTTTGTTAATATATGTGCGTGCATACATTTGTTTACTTCTACACTAATGGCTGAAGTGTTGAGAGTAACCAAACTTTATGTCCACAATATGGATGTGATTTGATGCTTTACTTTCAACTCATGTTTTGTCTGCCTTTTATTAATTAAAAATTAGCCTGATCCTGAAATTTAAATATATATATATATATATATATATATATATATATATATATATATATATATATATACACACACATACATGTATATATGTATAGAGGCAGTGGTAGCATCCTAAATTTCCAGAGATTAGTTCTATAAAGGCAGGTAATCTTTACAAATCTATTCTGTTTATATTCTTTTCAATCTGAGAATGAAAACAAATCACTTTATAGTATCAAAATGAATTAAGCTATTTTAATATTTAAATAGAAAACGTTTATTTATTAAGATATTTTCAGATTGAAATTCTGTTCTCATTATATTTCTGTTCAGAAGTATGATTCTTTTTGACTCTAGCATCATCAGATGTGTTATGCTTTCTTAACCACATTCAAACTGAATTGCTACAGTCTCAAAGATCCAATAGAAGACCTGTCAAATTTATGACAAGAAGATTTGCCACATTTTTAAATTCAAAATGGTAGGGGGCATGTGTCTATTAGAGTTTCACAAGGTGTGTGTGTGGACAAGCATAGAATAACTAACATTTTACCTAGATCATTGGCTATTAATATATAACATTATTTTGGGATAATCCAACAACGAGTTCACTAAGCTTTTATAACTTTAAGATTTTAATATAAAATTAATATGAGTAAAGGTTTGTCACTTAGCTGATTGATGTTACCTTCAGCATCCCAACTCGAAATTCTCGTAGGCAAACTTGTCCATCCACTTTTCAGGTAATATATATATATATATATATATATATAAATATAAAAGTGAACATACAAGTCAACACTTAGAGGCGACAGTCTGTTTGAGGTGGCCTGACAATTGTATCTAGCATGAAACAGACTGTCACCTCTAAGTGTTGACTTCAATGTTCACTTTTATATTTACACACTCTCTATCTCTGATATTGAGCACTTTTTTCCATAAATATAGCACATCTTAAGACTATATATATATATATATATATATATATATATATATATATATATATATACAGAGTGTTTCAAAAAGAATACGCCAAAATCATCACGTGATATGTCAAAAACAAAAAAAATTACAAACCTCTAGCATGAACACATGTGTTATATATACATTCAAGTTTCATTTCATGTTTTATAAGTGCTCAATGTGGCCACCACCGGCAGCACGGACAACATCAAATCGATATGAGAATTCCTCTCAAACATGCCTCAGCATGTCATGGTCCTCCGTGTTGATTGTAGCTGTTATTCGATCTTTCAAGTCATCGATACTTGCTGGAAGTGCTGGAACATAAACTTGGTTTTTAACATACCCCCACAAGAAAATGGTCACACCCAGTGAGATCCGGGGATCTGGCAGGCCAAGCACAGAGAGCAAGGTCTTTAGCACCTCTCCTCCCAATCCATCGCTGAGGCACGTTTTCATTTCAGATAAACTCTAACCCCGAGATGCCAATGGGGTAGTGCTCCATGTTGCTGAAAAATGAAGTCATTCAAATCTGCTTGCAGTAAAGTGAACAGCCAGTTTTGGAGCATTTCGAAATAGGTTTGTCCTGTTTGTAGCTGCACCGGAAGTTATACTAACGACAGTGGTGAAACTGACACCCAATCAAACTTTGATAACTACTCTATCAAATAACCACTGATTCAGTCCACTACAATGCTATAGAGCTGAAAAAACAGTGTAATGATTTTGGCATATTCTTTTTGAAACACCCTGTATATATATATATATATATATGTATGTATTTAGTTAGCATATCTTCATTCAAGAATATTTGATTGAATAATCTGGGTGATTAAAACAACATAATAGATTTAACAGTTAATTTTAGAATTAATTATAAGGGAATGCATTCATACATATTTATAATTATAACAGAGCATGTTTCATGTGCATTTACAAAAAAAATCACAATTATCAATTCCATTAATTTTTTGTCTTAGCAAGTCACCCCAGAAGATGATCTTGGATGAGTACTTGAGAAAATAAAAGAAATGAAAAAACTTTGGCCCCATCCTTAATGAATTTAATATCAACATTAAGAAGTTGATCTGAGAATTTGGTAGGATTAAAATACAATAAATAGACATATGTCCAGATTATTCAACCAAACATTCTTGTATATATATATATATATATATATATATATATATATATAGGGTGCGATAGATAAATTGTCATCTAAATTATGCAAAAATGAAAATAACACTAACATCTCATTTTAATAGATATATTTACCAAAATTACAAAAAAATATCGTGAAATACTAAAGAGTAAATTTATTCAATAAAATTGTCATTGACTTCAACCACAGCTTCCAAACAACTTTGGAATCTCCTGCATCTCTTCTGTACTGTCTCCTTGTTTAAGTTGGTGAATGCTGCCATAATACTTACCTTCAGTCCATCTTTAGTGTTACAAGGAGTTTTGTTGGTCTCTTGCTCAACTGTACTCCACACATAATCAATGGGGTTGCAGTCTGGGAAATTAGGTCACCAGATGTAAGGCGTGATGTTGTCACAGAAATTGTCTGACAGCCATGACCGAGTTCTCCTGCTTGTGTGGCATGATGTAGAGTCCTATTGCCAGACTTCCAGCAGCAAACCCTCTTGCCCAGGGCAGGACTACCTCCTCAAGTCACTTGATGTAGGCCTCTGTATTGAGTTTGAGGCGCTCACCAACAAATTCAGGAGTTCTTTTCTTATCAGAACAATCAGAGTGAGTTTTCCATTAGACTCATCCAACTCTTTCCAAATCCTCTGCACTGTCTTCAGATTGACACTCAAACACTCTGAAATGTTTGTATTGAAGCTTCCAGTGTGAATACCAAGCAGTACAGCATGCCATTTCCAAATTTCTGGCAGAGTGAATTGCATCATGGTACTCTTTTTCTCACAGATGGTGTCCAGCTGACCCTACGATATTGTGCAGTTGACAAAATCAAAAACAAACAACACGTATGAGTGAAATTAAAAATATAAAATAACAATAATTTACCCATTTCACCCTGCATATTTTTCAAATGCTCAAATGAAACCTTTGATTTTCTTACAAATGGATTTGAATTAAAGTATGTCATGTTTATATTATTATAATGAAGATGTGGATTATAACAGTTGTTCTAAGTGTGCATGTACTTGACTATAAAAGTTGATGCCCAAAAGTTTGGGAAATCTGACCATGTTAATTACTCAAATACATAGCTATCATTGTCTTCTTTAAAATAGTATCCTTAGCCTATTTGTACATTGACTCACAAAAGGTAGTGGCAAAAATCTGTACTACTTTGGTTCATGTACATTGTTCAAATTCCCCAGGTAGTAGCTGAGATGTTATCACCATTATTCTCATTAAGTTAGGATTGTTTTCTCATTTGATCTACAAGCTTATATATATATATATATATATATATATATATATATATATATATATATATATATATATATATATTTATAAAACTGATGTGCTATCTCTAATATTAATATAAAAATACATACACCTATATTTGCTTTCACTCTTTCTGGTATCTGGTCAACAACTGTTTTCCCACACACACACATGCACGCACGCATATGCACACACATACACACACAATATAACAGCCATGCATGTTTAATGCCTTTTTATATTAGATATTCATTTATGTGAATTTGATTCATTACAAACTTTTGATGAGTGTAAGTTTTACAGTGAAATGAATATTACTGTTGAAAATCCTAGGAATGTTGTTGGAGTGGGAGCTGACAAATATAATTTGAAAGTTTAAGGTCAGGCTTATTTTACCTCTTCCAATATTTTTATAATTTATACTTCAACTGGATATGAATTTGTGAGGTTTAGGAATAACATCAAACATCATTTCTATCAATCATTGTTAAAGTTCTTGATATTGTGAACACAATTCTTAATATTGTTAATACATGATAGTTCTATTTTTCATGCTAATATTTTATGCTGTTGTCATATTTAAAACATATGAAATATAGTTTTTATAAAATAATTTATTGTAATGATGCAAAATGAGGAATAAAATTCATACTCTACTTCTGTAATTTAAATAATTATATTACTTGATTTAATATTATTTAATTACATCAAATACATCCCCTAGCTATTGGTTAAATGGCATAGTAGACTGAATGCTCTAGCCTTGGGTGACAGCTAGTCTAGGAGAAGGACAATGGCAATGTAAAGCTAATTCACTATATTTTCCCAAGAAGTCATGATAATTTATAAATAATAAATAAAGGAATCTGTGGTGAGACATGATCACTTATGGCCTCAAGGGATATGGAATTTAAAATAAAAACAAATATGTATAAAAAAGACTTAAAGAACATCCAAAAGTTTAAATGATTAGCAGATGGAAAATGTTTTATCAAAACAAAAAGTTGGTACATTTTTGCAATTGTCATAAAATCCAACAAATCTTTTTCCTGAAAAATCTTAAATCACTATATTCATTTTTTTTACTTATTTTAAATAATATTTAATTATTTTCTTTAGATTGCATTAACTTTTTTACCCATTAGATGTAGGTAGTATCTGAAAATGAATTTTTTTCAAATTTTATAAAAATTGATATTATAGTTAAGAAATTTTTGTTAATATAAATTTAAAATTAAAAGTTTTTAGACTTGAAAATCATTGTTTTATTCTCTTTTAGATAAAGTATTGTTTCCCAAATTCAAAATGGATTTGAATCTTTGTCTAACCAACTACTGATCCATCATCTTACTGTAGAGATACAAATGTAAATATAAATATACAAATAAATATAAAAAAGGGATTATTAATATTTCTGACCAACAGATATGGAGTTTGCGATCAGATGATTTGTCGGATTTGCGATAATACCTAATTCCTTTTAATATTGACAAGGAATATAACAGCATTTTATTGTTACTAGAACTTAAATAGTAAGATAGTTATTGAATTGTGGCTTGCCCAAGTGCTTATAGACACATTTCTTTTTCTTCATCAAGAGTTGTGATATGTCAGTGACAAGCCATTTTTAAGATATGTTATAATGTGACAGAGTGCAGGGATATGGATTGATGCATTTCCCAAGAACATTAGTACCAAAGTAACTAACACAAGCAAACTCAGATGAAATGCAAAATCAGTTTTCTGATTTCATCTGTGTTAAGAAATGTTACACTGTATTAAAAGCCTTAACAAACCAACTAAAGAGAGAGAAGCCCAATTTAAGGTCCAATAAGTTTATAATTTATTATACTAGGAAACATATTAATAGTTAAAATATTGTAATGAACATGTAACAATGTCAAGATATATAACCATTTCAGTTTTTGATATCTGTTGTAACCTGTCAGAATTCAAGTCATTACTGAAAACAGAAACACCCACCACAACAACTACCATTCAGGTGACACAGAGTGACTTAATTTGGGGCCAACTCTGTGCAGCCACTTCCAAGACAAAGAAAGAAAAATTTGTAAAATCATCAAAATACTTTCTGACCAATTTTGTAATTGGTCAGAAAATATTTTGATGACACAGCTACAAAACCACCATCAATTTAATTCTGAATCAGACGACTTATCTGAAACACTAAAGTCATTTGTCTGTCTTTTGCCCATTTTTGACTGGGCACTTGCTGATGATACTTGCTGAAGATACATACCAACTGAAGACTGAAGACAGCTACAAAGGTATCAGAATTTTAATGTTAATAGCAGCATAAAAGGCTGCTATGCACTTAAAATCTTTACTCCTACTATGCAAAAGACCCAATACAGATGCATATGTTTTCTTGCATGATCTTTCTCCACAACTTTGATGCAATACCAACTCCTACATATGTGGCAGAATCCTAAAAATCATAAAAAGCATAAATAAATTTTTCACTAACAATACCTAACCTTTATTGTTGTCTCTTGTCTCTTATTCTTCTTCTGTCAATGTGAGTTATGGTGTACCCAAGATGACACACTTGATCAAGAGCCTCTTCAAACATATCAGAGTATTACAGAAATTCTAAAAATGAAATCCTATTGTTCTACCCTGTCTGAACTTGAATTCTTCAGTTCAAATGAAAATGCTCACTTAGATATCCACAGCTCATAGGACAAAAACAGACCTTAATTTTGTCTGGCTCTGCACACCCATTTCTGGAATACCATTAAAAAATACCAGGGTCATAAACATCTTTTTTAATCAATCAGAAAAAGCCCCAAATCGTTTTCATAGCAGCCATTTCTGAACCATTTCTAAAACGCTGATTCCATCCACAAAAACAAATCAACCCTGCTGATATTAGCAGCATACCCTATAGCAGGCAAGCTTAACTGAATGTGACAGACTGCATGACTGCTCAGGCCATCAACAGTGAAACCAAGGTATATCTATTAACAGCGACACCTTCAGCCAGCAATGAAACAAGTGGTTGTAGAAACTAACTCGCGACTACTACAATGTGATAATTTGTGGACTATTTCTGCCATGAACCTATTTCACTCAACTATACATACATGTTAATTTTCTCTATATTTCCATCGTGACTACTACTTTGTGTTATAACCTGAACAAACTCTCAGTCTACCATGACTGATATCCCCAAAACAAGCAAGTGATCAAAACTTGTAAATCATGTGAAATAAAACTCTTTTACTTATTTCAACCATGTTTTATCACTATTTGTTGTTTTGTCACTTTCACTTTTTTCTTGTTAACAGTGAAGGCCACCATTATACTATGATCATAATAAACATTTAAGTGCTGAAAAATAAAAGAAAGGAAGACAAACAGGGACAAATGTAAAGAGATTTTTTGAAAGCATTCTTAAAGCATTCAATGAAAATACAGTAAAATGCTTTCTGTCAAAATAACTCTCTTTCTAAGTATCTGCAATTCCACATAACATTTATTTCTTGTACCCTTATGAGAATAGAAGATGAAATGGTCTTAGAGAAAGAGTAAAGAATAATAGAACCAGCAATTAGCACACAACTAGTAACTATAGTGAAAGGCTGTTTTAATATATTTATATAATGAACATGTTGCAGATTGGCGAATGTATTTTGTGTATCAGAAGGTTAGGTTATCAGAAGGCTTAGAAATGTAGGCGTTTACAAGACATTCATCCACAACAAATATAAAATTAAGAACATTGAAGGTAAAATCATTCAGGAGGAATCAAAAATGAGGACAACATGATTAAAGGTTTAACAAATAACATTCATTTTATATATCAATTGAACATACACAGTCAAGGTAGATATTGCTGATCAAATGTGACCAGTTGTAATAAAATATGTATTAGGATTATGCTGAGTTTCAATGTGTGTAGGCTTATGGTTAGGATTTGTATATGAAATTAAACAAGATGTTTTATCATATTACAAAATGTCTTTTGTGGGAGTTCAGTCACTAGTGTGAATGTGTCCATTTGTTAAAGTTACTGTTCAAAGTTTGAAAGAGTTGTGTACCTTTAGCTGTTGTCTTGATGTTGGATTGAGATTTACAAATACTGTTTAGTAGTGGGTCAATTCACTTTCTTTAGTATGGTGTAAGTAATGTTCCTGAGAGAGCGAAGTGCTGTTTGTCGAGTCAGAAGAATTAGCGGGTGAAAAGTGTAGTTAGGTCAAAGTTTTGGCTAGCGTGGATTTGTTTAGCATTTCTCCAGGGTTGAAGTTCTGACTGATTGAATTGAAACGCTTCAATTTATTTAGTTTGTGGTCTCAAAATCGGCTCCAAAGTGTTGAGCGGGAAAAGGTATTTTTGCTCAAACTTGCTACAGTTTTAAGGTCTCAGCCAATTAAAAACCTAGTTTGCTGAAACTAAGATGCTGATTGGTTAAGAGGTGATTATGCATGAAAAATGCATTATCCTGGAGGGGTGACAGGTAGGTATGGAATATTCCATCAAATACAATCATAATCATAGGTACAAAGATCTTGGGCACTTCGACATGGTGTAATGGTTAACAAGTGTGTCTTGCTAGATCAGTTACAACTGAATAGTAAGTTTGGCCCTCACTTGATGCCCCATATTTTAGACCTTGTGATATATCTAGGCTAAGCTTAGAAAATTATTATGGGATCCTTGACATAGTGTAATGGTTAGCAAGCTTGTCTTACTAGAACTAATTACAACTGAGTAGTGAGTTCAATTCTCATTAGGTGCTCCATAATTTGGGCCTTTGTGCCACATCTGAGCTATGCTTAGAAAATCACCATAAGTACAAAAATCTAGCATGCTTGTGAGAGAACAGTCTTTCCAATAGTTTTCATACTTTTGCAAATTGAATTATAGAGTCAATCTAAAAATTGTCTTTACAGGTCATGCTTAATTAGATTAATATGAAGATGTTTTGCTGTGTTATGTATGTACATCATCTCTTATATTTATTTTAATCATTTCATCCCAAGAAAGGTAATAAAGCAACTAAGACATAAGGGGTTACTGAGGGCGAAAGAATATGAGAAGAAGAAAAACATTGCTAAAGAGAGAGAACAATGAAAGAATCGAAATTAAGAACTCAAAAGATAACGATTGATTAATACTTTGCATATACAGTTAAGAGTATTTTTAGTAATGCAGCTATCAATAAAAGTACAGTTTATTCATAATTTTTTCTTATTATATTCTTGTCCAAACCATTGTTTCTTTTATTGAATGTGATCAGCATATATATTTGTACATATATTTTACAAGAATTGGACAAAAATATAAATTAAATGTTTAGAATGTTAGTTTCTGACTATGAGACCTCGATTTGAATCTCAACATTATTGATATATCAGGGAGGTGATAGAATCAGCCTAGGGAGATGATTCCATGTGTGACAACAGTGGGAAGTGCCTGAAAACCATACCACAAGTTGAGCCAAGTCTTGTGAATTAAATTGGGTATGCAAAACTGTTTGGAAGATATTGATAGTCTTGCTAGCATGAAATCACAGGTCATCATGATCAAATGTTTCATTGTACTGGCTTTGGTCAAACTGGTGATCATGCCAGATTATGTGCTATCTCTCAGGAACTATAACTAAGGTGTGCACAGCATAGTTTCAATATAAGCCACAGGGTGGCTCTGTGAAGGTTGAAAAATGCAAATGTATTTGGGCAGACAGCTACAACAGGGATTAAGTAACCACCCTAGCAGACAGGTATACTCAGATATGAGCTGCCAGCCATAATAATTAATGTTGAAACATTTTTATGGATCCTGTTTATAAGCTTACAAAATAACTGAATGCAACTAGTTATAATTTTTGTCAGTGACGTTAAATTTATACTTCAAAGATGAAACTTTGGGAGAAAAGAAACTTTTGCGACTAATCACTATGCAATAAACTGGATGGACTTCAAACCTTTTTTTTTGTTTACAGGCCAGTTAACCAACAAAAAGTGTAACATTATAGCTGACAATTAACAAAGAACCTAAATAAATTAACATCTCTCCAAAAGCCAATCCTTTTTTGTAATTAATATCTTTACTGAATATGATAAACAGAAGAACAGAGTATGAACATCAGAACATTTTTAGCATAAAAATAATTACAAAAAGTTCAAAAGTATAAATTAAGTAAACTATTTATACATTGTCCTGTTATATTAAATCACTTCTTTTTTAAGTTTATATGTATTAAAAAACTATTAAATCTTCCATGTATAGTTAATTACATAAATATTTCAAATGATGATTGATCCTCACCATTTGCATTTTCATTATTGATAGACATAAAAGATGAACTACTTTTCTGATCATATTTTCTCAGTCTCTTTCTAAATTTTTGGTATGAGAAGTTGTCATTATTTACATTCAGACTAATGTCCTCATCTTTGTTGTTATTATTACAACATCTCAGCTGTTGTGCACTCTGGTCTTCATCAGATGCTTGTTGATCTCGGTAACATTCAGGGAATTTTAAACTGAGCTTTTTATTTAATCTCTGGGAGTAGATTGTTCTCATTCGGCTGTACATGACTAGGGATATCTTGTCCTCTTTTTATACTCCTAAATCATTGGTTGCCATGTTTCCATTAAGTCTATACTACACAGCTCATGGGACAATAGCTTAGCATTTTGTTCTTACTGCATGCCTTCATCAGCAGGTAGGCAATAAGAACATTATGTTTAACGCTCCAAGTTCCAGATTCAGGATAATCCCATGAGACAATAGCATAGTGGATTAAAGCAATTGCTTCTTATTGCATGCCTTCATCAGCAGGTAGGCAATAAGAACATTATGTTTAAGGCTCCAAGTTCCAGATTCAGGATAATCCCATGAGACAATAGCATAGTGGATTAAAGCAATTGCTTCTTACTGCCTGCTTTCATCAGCAGGTAGGCAATAAGAACATTATGTTTAAGGCTCCAAGTTCCAGATTCAGGATAATCCCATGAGACAATAGCATAGTGGATTAAAGCAATTGCTTCTTACTGCCTGCTTTCATCAGCAGGTAGGCAATAAGAACATTATGTTTAAGGCTCCAAGTTCCAGATTCAGGATAATCCCATGAGACAATAGCATAGTGGGTTAAAGCAATTGCTTCTTACTGCATGCCTTCATCAGCAGTTAGGCAATAAGAACATTATGTTTAAGGCTCCAAGTTCCAGATTCAGGATAATCCCATGAGACAATAGCATAGTGGGTTAAAGCAATTGCTTCTTACTGCCTGCCTTCATCAGCAGGTAGGCAATAAGAACATTATGTTTAAGGCTCCAAGTTCCAGATTCAGGATAATCCCATGAGACAATAGCATAGTGGGTTAAAGCAATTGCTTCTTACTGCATGCCTTCATCAGCAGGTAGGCAATAAGAACATTATGTTTAAGGCTCCAAGTTCCAGATTCAGGATAATCCCATGAGACAATAGCATAGTGGGTTAAAGCAATTGCTTCTTACTGCCTGCCTTCATCAGCAGGTAGGCAATAAGAACATTATGTTTAAGGCTCCAAGTTCCAGATTCAGGATAATCCCATGAGACAATAGCATAGTGGGTTAAAGCAATTGCTTTACTGCATGCCTTCATCAGCAGTTAGGCAATAAGAACATTATGTTTAAGGCTCCAAGTTCCAGATTCAGGATAATCCCATGAGACAATCGCCTAGTGGGTTAAAGCAATTGCTTCTTACTGCATGCCTTCACCAGCAGGTAGGCAATGAGAACATTATGTTTAAGGCTCCAAGTTCCAGATTCAGGATAATCCCATGAGACACAATAGCATAGTGGGTTAAAGCAATTTTAAGCTTCTTACTGCATGCCTTCATCAGCAGGTAGGCAATAAGAACATTATGTTTAAGGCTCCAAGTTCCAGATTCAGGATAATCCCATGAGACAATAGCATAGTGGGTTAAAGCAATTCCTTCTTACTGCATGCCTTCACCAGCAGGTAGGCAATAAGAACATTATGTTTAAGGCTCCAAGTTCCAGATTCAGGATAATCCCATGAGACAATAGCATAGTGGGTTAAAGCAATTCCTTCTTACTGCATGCCTTCACCAGCAGGTAGGCAATGAAAACATTATGTTTAAGGCTCCAAGTTCCAGATTCAGGATAATCCCATGAGACAATAGCATAGTGGGTTAAAGCAATTGCTTCTTACTGCATGCCTTCATCAGCAGGTAGGCAATGAGAACATTATGTTTAAGGCTCCAAGTTCCAGATTCAGGATAATCCCATGAGACAATAGCATAGTGGGTTAAAGCAATTGCTTCTTACTGCATGCCTTCATCAGCAGGTAGGCAATAAGAACATTATGTTTAAGGCTCCAAGTTCCAGATTCAGGATAATCCCATGAGACAATAGCATAGTGGATTAAAGCAATTGCTTTACTGCCTGCTTTCATCAGCAGGTAGGCAATAAGAACATTATGTTTAAGGCTCCAAGTTCCAGATTCAGGATAATCCCATGAGACAATAGCATAGTGGGTTAAAGCAATTGCTTTTACTGCATGCCTTCATCAGCAGGTAGGCAATGAGAACATTATGTTTAAGGCTCCAAGTTCCAGATTCAGGATAATCCCATGAGACAATAGCATAGTGGGTTAAAGCAATTGCTTCTTACTGCATGACTTCATCAGCAGGTAGGCAATGAGAACATTATGTTTAAGGCTCCAAGTTCCAGATTCAGGATAATCCCATGAGACAATAGCATAGTGGGTTAAAGCAATTGTTTTACTGCATGCCTTCATCAGCAGTTAAGCAATAAGAACATTATGTTTAAGGCTCCAAGTTCCAGATTCAGGATAATCCCATGAGACAATAGCATAGTGGGTTAAAGCAATTGCTTCTTACTGCATGCCTTCATCAGCAGGTAGGCAATGAGAACATTATGTTTAAGGCTCCAAGTTCCAGATTCAGGATAATCCCATGAGACAATAGCATAGTGGGTTAAAGCAATTGCTTCTTACTGCATGCCTTCATCAGCAGGTAGGCAATAAGAACATTATGTTTAAGGCTCCAAGTTCCAGATTCAGGATAATCCCATGAGACAATAGCATAGTGGATTAAAGCAATTGCTTCTTATTGCATGCCTTCATCAGCAGGTAGGCAATAAGAACATTATGTTTAAGGCTCCAAGTTCCAGATTCAGGATAATCCCATGAGACAATAGCATAGTGGGTTAAAGCAATTTCCTTCTTACTGCATGCCTTCATCAGCAGGTAGGCAATAAGAACATTATGTTTAAGGCTCCAAGTTCCAGATTCAGGATAATCCCATGAGACAATAGCATAGTGGGTTAAAGCAATTGCTTCTTACTGCATGCCTTCATCAGCAGGTAGGCAATAAGAACATTATGTTTAAGGCTCCAAGTTCCAGATTCAGGATAATCCCATGAGACAATAGCATAGTGGGTTAAAGCAATTGCTTCTTATTGCATGCCTTCATCAGCAGGTAGGCAATAAGAACATTATGTTTAAGGCTCCAAGTTCCAGATTCAGGATAATCCCATGAGACAATAGCATAGTGGGTTAAAGCAATTGCTTCTTACTGCATGCCTTCATCAGCAGTTAAGCAATAAGAACATTATGTTTAAGGCTCCAAGTTCCAGATTCAGGATAATCCCATGAGACAATAGCATAGTGGGTTAAAGCAATTCCTTCTTACTGCATGCCTTCATCAGCAGTTAAGCAATAAGAACATTATGTTTAAGGCTCCAAGTTCCAGATTCAGGATAATCCCATGAGACAATAGCATAGTGGGTTAAAGCAATTGCTTCTTACTGCCTGCTTTCCTCAGCAGTTAAGCAATAAAAACATTAGGATTCAGGCTCCAAGATTCTGATTCAGGATTGTTACACAGGAAAATAGCCTAGTGGATTAAAATGTTGGTTTGTGAATTTGATAGCATAGAAATTGTGTGGTCAGGTAGTACAGACGAAGACTCAGTGGAAAGAGGCTCAGAAATAACAGAACAGTACTAAAAAATGTATAAAATAATATATCCTTAGTCATGGAATTAGAACAATTTATCTCAAGTATTAAATAAAAGTTTCAGTTTGAAATTCTCTGAAGATCATCTGAATCAACAGACACCTGAAGAATATCATGTAGCAAAACAGCCAAGATATGATAATAACAACAAAGATGAGGACATTAGTTTGAATGTAAATAATGATAACTCCTCATTTCAGAAAATTCAGACAGAAATAGAGGAAATATGTTTTTTAAAAGAACAAATATCTGATAAAATTTTATTCAGTTTAAAGTCTTCACCTTTGTTATTATTAGCACAACATTTCAATCGTTGTACTCTCTAGGCAACCTTCACAAGATCAGTACACACAATGTTGTTAGAATAACAATAAAGATGAGGACATCAGTCCAAATGCAAGTAATATTTCCTCAAAGCAACAAAAATAATCCATTTATCCAGTTGTAGGTTTATTATTAATTATTATTTATTAATAAATCTTTGCTTATTATATATTTGTAAATGCAAACAGAAATGTTATTTGTAGCCTCTAAGCTACAAATAACATTTATCAAATGTAGATTGTGCTACTTATATAATAATAATAATGAGATGATTTAATGGTTAGTAGTTTGGAATGAAGAATTGGTGAACTGAGTTCAAATTCTGGTGGAGTTTGTTACATTCACTTTTGCATGTTCTTGGGAAAGATATGAATCCATCTCTTCCTCTCCCAGCTATGGGTAAAATAGCAGGTCAGATTGGGCTCTCTAGCTGTGGTTGGCAACCATCTAGGAGAAGGACTACTTTAAATTCAAAACCGTATTTAGCATTGGCAAAGCCCATATTATACAGTTACAAAAAGGATTATGGAGCTCACAATTAACTGTAAGTGTGGGGTTGTGGACTGTGATCTTGACTGAGGCCAATGGGGTAGGTAGGTAGGAAAGACAATGTATGAAAAAATTTGCCTGTTTTACCAGGAACTTATAAATTACAAATACAAATTTATACTTGTAATTTATATTTCCTTACATTAGTGATGTGGTCTTACATTCTGTAGATATTTTGTAGCATATAAGAATCCCCACCTTAAATGTCTTAAAACTATCTTCCAGGACTTATGTAAGAAGATGAAGTATTTAGTAAGCTAGTATTTACTTAGACATCATAGACTACCAGTACTTTTACCTAATCTAATTCCATAATACTGTAATATTAAAAGTAAATAGGGTAGGGGTTTATGCATCATCAAATACAGTAGTATGAATTTGAACATGAACAAGTTGCTAATTGTACTGAATTTTCTATAATTTGCACTATTACGTCAGAACTAAATAAATACCCATTTTGAATAATATATATTTAAAGCATCATAACTCAATTCAAGTACAACTTCATTAGTCAAAGTAAATATGATGAGAATTAAAACACTTTTGTCAGTGAATGTATTTAATTGCATTAAAAATTTGAATAGTAAGAGTTAATAAACTCTCAGAAAACATTTTCTACCTGATCCAAATTAGTGTGCACCTGTTAGTGCATATATGCATGTAAGGCCTGGAAATGCAATTCCCCTTGCAGGAATAGCAGCAGAACGGGTTAAACAATGTTCCAAACATATTTGGCACTGTTCAATGTCCCTCCTCAGCAGTGATTGAGAATAGTAGATTATGGCATCCCACATCAAGATGGCCTGTGTTTTGTTGGTCTCTCCCAAGGTCTACATCACACATATGAACAGCCATCACTTGTATAAAAACAGAACCTGCACTCTTATCATTGAACACTACAGAGTGCCATTCAAACCCCAGGTAACCCACTCAGAGTACTACTGGAAACATGCTTGACTGTGTTATAGTATAAGTGGAAGTCTGCCTAGAAGCATTCATACACAAAGTCTTGTTGTAAGTAAATGTTTCCTAATAGTTTGTGTTGACACTCCACATTTTTTCTGCTCTGCACTATATACACCATGTCACTCTTGTGTTTGAATATTCTGATCTTGGTAAACATCTGTACTATGTGGCTGTCCAAAATCTGATCTACATTTGGAAAATCATGCCAATATCAATACATCACTAATATATCCAACATGATAACTGTAAGGAAATACTGAACATTTTTTCCATCAATTGGATGATTCTTATATGACAAAAAAATTCTAAATAAATATCAGAATCAATAACATCAAAACAAATTATGAAGAAATCTTTAGTGGTTGAAATGTTATGTTACTGAATATTTCTTTCAAATGTCAGTGTTATAATATAGAGCAGGTGAATTTGGTACTAGAGAGAGGACATAGAAACTAACTTTTTTAAAGAAATATTTGCTTAAGAAAGACACTGCAAATAGCTTTATCTACTTTTCAGGTTGTATCTTAATGTTGACAAAGGAAAATGTCCAAGGATAACCTAAAAGTCTTAAATTAAGGCTGTAAATTGCTTTCTACTTTCATGTCAATGACACTTTTGCTCCACAGAATTGAACATTTTTCTCTTATTTTTTAGATTTTAACTTCTTGAGGCTTGTAATACTACAAGGTAAACAAAATATATTTCTTCTAAAAGGGAAAACTTTGTCAATTTAATTTAATTAAAACCAGTTGACTTCTATTGTGGTACTTTGAATAATCTTTTCTCTATTGACTGTTACTAAAATGTAAAAATGATTATTTTAAAACACTAGTAACAAAATAAATAAGAAAAATATTGAAACTGATTTTTGTCTTACTCATCATCAATGACACATCATGCTTTTAAAGCAAGAATATTGGACTCTATTTCCACATGCCCTCTGATTTGTTCCCACAAAGCAGCAGTTCTCCAAATGACCTTCCAACATTTCAAAGTCTCATAACTGGCCTCTCTCAAATGGTTTGATTTGAACAAAAAAGAACATATCTTGTATCTCCATGTTATAAAACCTGCTTGCAATAAGCTCTTTCATCACATTGAACCTTAGAGTAACATTCATCTAAAGCTCATACACAGATGGTGCACTGGTTTGACTAAGATTGTTGAAAACTTTGAAAATTTTATCAGAATATCAAAATCAGCATTGCCCTTCAGGATGCTGCAATTTGTTGTGATAAAAAGTTCCGATAGAATGGAATTATAAAGTTGACTGATAAATATGTTATTCTATAAAATTAAAATCAAAATTTTGTTTTAAAAAATAGTTTTTAATTTTCAATTAATAAACTGAACAAACCTTTTTTTCATTACCTAATAACCACATTCTAGGAGTAAAACATTTTGTCTGTCACAAGATAAAGAAGAAGTGAAATTTGAAATTGAAGCTACATATTTTTAAAACTGAACCCTTAACCTGTCAAGTCATTGCCTATTTACTGAGCTTGATCAACAAGTTAATTCTCTGTTTACTTGTGTTTTTTTGCTCTCTATATATTTCTGTTGGTTAGTTAAACTTGTAAATTTAGCACAAATAATAATAATAAAAATAATAAGTCTGCTAGGAGCAAGCAGAAACAGTTATAGACAACATATAAAATGGAATCATAGAAGACCATTTTTTTTGGCAAGAAACTAGAAAAGCAACTTGCTAAAATTCATCTTATCTAGATGCAAGCTGATTTGTATGATGTTAGTCAATAAACAATCAATCTTGACTCTATCCACCAGTTATTGGGAACCAACACTTTCCTAAGGCATTTTATATCACATGAAATATATTGAAGGATTTATATTGATAAACTATTTCCTAAAAATATATAAAGAGGTATGATAAAAATTTCCTTTAAAAACAATATAAACAGATAAATAAAATGCAAGTGGTAAGATTAAAACAAAAAATCTCTGACAACAAATTTTATATTCAATCTTGTTCTGTTTTATTTCTTTCTTAAAAATACCTTCCCACCCACCTTTCTTGGAAAACATCTTACAGCATAAAGCAGGTATTATCTTTCTGTGCAATTGGACTAAATAATCTAAATACTTTGCTGTATAAATATATTATCTCCAAAATGTTTTTTTTAAAAAATACCTCTAAATGTATATAAATCTTTAGGTTTTAAAAAATAATTCAGCAATAAACTAGACATTTTTTCTGATATTTGACGTTTTTTTTATAGAAAGTTTAATCAAAAATATTATTTGTAATATATATAATATTCAATATCAATGAATGGATTTTTAAATGGTGGGGTTTCTAGTTCTTTTACAAGTTAAAACAAGGATAAGAATATGAAGGCTACAAAAAGGTTACTGGATGGAATAAAATGAAAGAAGTAATAGGAGACAAATATGTTCCTTCTACATTACTTTTCTGTCTTTTAAATATACAAAAGGTAACATAAAACATTTGATAACTTTGATTAATATCAATATTTTCTTCTTGTTATTAATCAATACTTTAAGCTAAATATGAATAACAATGAAGGCATTGAAAACAATCTTTACAAATTACCTGGAAAAATATGTCATTGTTTACTTAGATAACCTTTACAGCAGCTTTATAGTTTATTGTCTTGTGTTCATAGTAGGCTTATTTTTTAATTTTAAAGTATAGTTTTAATTCCAGATTTGATGTTCCTTTGCTTAAAGAAACATACTTTTTAAAAATCTGTATATCATTTGATATTTATTGTCCTTAAATGAATAATTTATAGAAAAGAACTTTTAATCATAAAGTTTCTGAGAAAACTTATTGAGGATAATTTCAGGATATGTGTATATGTTTTACCATGCCCACATTTTATTCGCCTGTGATTGGCTAATAAATCACTACTACTTTTATATAGGACAATTTAGCCATAGCAGTCGTTTCTTTGAATCCTTCGGTTTTGAGCTTGCTTGCTTGTTCTGTTAGTACGAATGTAGTGATTGGTTAATTTTTAACCAATCACATATTTTAGTGCAAGATTAAGTTTTCCCACATTGCCGTGGGAGCCTACCCTTTTTCCATAAAAGAGGCAACTTTTTCACAAGTCGTCAGTAAGATCCAGTAAAATTCACCTGTCCATACAAGTCCACGATCTTGCTCATAACATTTCAAACGCACACACAGACACAGAATTTCGCAATATAAACTTACATTTCTCTCTGTGACTTAGCCAAGCTCAATCAACCAGGACTTGATTTCGAACCATTCTATAACACAACACATTTTTGATCAATTGTATTCTTGTGTTATCTTTTCTAACAAACAGACCTTGTTCTAATATTGATTCCTGAACATTTTTCTCTCAAAAAGAACTTTCTTCGAACAAACAATTACAAATCAAAATACAATTAAAGGGGAACAACGTCTTTCCCTTAATCTATACATTGAATACAATTTTATTGCATGTTTGTTCTTGTATGTTATTCCAATATATACTTGTTGATTCACAGTTTGGAGTTTTTGTTTTTTACTTGAATCCCATACATTGAATGTATAATATACATAGTATTGGTCTATCTACAAGTGGACACCTTTACAATTGGTAACCCCAATGTTCCAAAAATAAATCTTTCAACCAATAGGCCCTTACATATGTGAATGATACTCATTGAAAATAACTATTATAATGGCTTAGTTTAAATTGAGCAGAAGTTAATTCATTATTAAAAAAAGGATAAAAAAACATGGACACTGTTTCTTCACAAAATTGACTGCACTATTGTAGTCATTTTTGTGAAGAAACAGTGTCTATAGTACAACAGTTACTTTCATCACAGAATGATGATTTTTGGAAAATCACATAAAGTCACTTGCACAAGTTTTAGGTGAAAGGTAAATTAGTGAATTTATTAATTTATTCAACTTTTATTCATATATTATTAACCAATTTATGTCTGGGTTGAAGAGTTATCATTATTTATATTCAGACTAATGTCTTTATCTCTGTTGTTATTCTCACAATGTTGTAATTTTCAGTCTTCTGAGGGTTACCTGGAGAGAACAGTGTCTTAAATATTATACAAATAACAATGAAGATGAAGACTTTAGATTGAATGTAAATATATCAGCTATTTATTCTTTTAAAATTTATCAGTTTTTTGTAAGAAAATATGAGGAAAATAAAGTTGATAAAGAACTCATACTGTTTTTATATCTTCAGGAAAGCTGAAATGTTTGATTTAATTTTCAAATAATGTTTTTAATTAATTCACCCCAAGCAAGGTGATAATACCACTAAGATTCAAGTGGCTTCAGGAAGGGAAATAGAATGAGAAGACTTTAGAAGGGACTGAAAACCTAATCCTAAGCAGAAAACAAGGGATAAACTCCTATTCAAAAGATCAGGGAGGAATGTGAATCAGATGATAAATAAACCTAATTACTCCTATTGAGGAAAAAAATAATTAGTAAATAAAATTTCACAGTTTAGGTGGAGACGTTAAAAGTAATAAGATGAAGTAGATTTTAGAAGGCACTAGAAACTCAATACAAAACAGAATGAAAGAAAATTCTAAAGAAATACAAGTTTAATCTACATTATTTGTACTTTCTTTGATCTGAAAACTTGAAAGAAATTGTTTTTCCTTAAAAATAGAAATCTATCTTTCTGATCCTGTTCTTTTATTGTCCTTTCCTCACACTAAAGTCTTCTCATTCTTTTTTACACTCAGTAATCTCTGGCATCTTAGTGACATTATCAACTTGCTTGAGGTGAATAGATTAAAATAAATGATATATAGAAAATTATTGGAAATAATTTAACCTTTTTGAATAAATATTTAATTTCTATTTTCATTTTGTATCCTAAGCCCCAGATCAAAATTATTAGGCCGGCTAATTCATTTACTCTTTATAACTGCTCCTCTAACTGAAAGAAGGTAAGAGTGAACTTATTTAAGACACTGAATATAATTATTTTCTTTTAGCAAGGTCAATTTTCTCTCTCACTGATTAACCAATTATCTTGACAACCAAGATGAAAGCTGAAATTATCATCTTCAACATCTAGAAAAGTTTTAATTGAGTCTAGCATGTCTTGAAGTTAACAAATCTTGCCTGAAGTAAAGTTTTGTCATTATGTGATAAAATATTTAGACGAGTATCCTCATCTTTTTGATCAAGTCCTTATTTTTTCACTAGTGGGCTCTATGATCTTCCTCAAGGTTATGTTGTATACAATTATCTTAAAATATTTGCAGTGCCAAATGAGTCATTTCTACTTGACTAGTGTTGTACTGTTTCAAATTAGATCTCTTTCTAATTCACTCTACATGTTGGTCAGATGTGAACACTAAGAAAGCAAAAATAAAAATTCACTGTTTCCATTTGAGCTCCAAGCATCACATCTGGTTCACAAAACAAATCCCATCAAAAAAATATAAAATACAATATGAAAGAAGCCTATCACAAATGTTGCTGCCAAAGAAAAAAGCATGGAAAAAAATGTGTCATGATCTCCTACATTTGCTTTAAGAACATCACTGATGATGCTGTAACATTAGTCACAGTTAACGGGCAAGTTGTCATCCTAACCACCAATGACCTTGATCAACCAACCAGACACATGCATCAACTCAAGGTCATATCAACTCTACCGTTCCTCTTAGTCACTTCCCTTAACCACAAAGAGACATTCTGCTCATACCCTCTGTATTGGCAATACAAAGAATTTTATATTAACAATTTTTGTCTTCGTTTTTTTGTCTCTCTGGTGGTACTTGTTGCTTTGTTCTCTCATACTACCATAAGCATATTTATAAAACCAGCAAGAAGTAGAAACTGAGGAAAAACTGATTACAATATATGACATAAACTCAAGGAAGGTGAGAAAATCAACTACTTGAAATATAATAATCAGAACAACAAAGGTGAGAATACTAGTCTAATTCATTGAATTATTCAGATTTTTTTTATTGGGAATTTCTGAGGAATGATCTTCTTTGAAACTCATGAAATCTACAGATTATTCTAAATAAATATTTTTTTCAGTTAGCCATATGGTTCAATCTGAAGCTTTTGCAATTTAACATCATGGTATCACTTTTTTAAAAAGCCTGAATGCATTGTTTTTCATTTTCGTTGCTGCATATCATGTGTTTATAACAAGGCAATAAATAAAAAATTTATGTTGTTTTATTTTATCATAAAAAGATGCTACATAATTATAATCAGCATAGTTGATATTGATTACCAGATTGTAACTTGTTGCTAATGAGGTTGAACACTTTCAAAACAAATCAATTCAACATTTTCAAAAGAAATGAATTTCAACACATGGATGAGTTTTATACGTACTATATAAAAAACAACATAGCTCACAAAAGAAGTGACAAAAATAGTATCTATGAGGGTCATTCTAAGCTTTACCCAGAAGAATCGGAGAAACAAGGCAGTTAGTCACTATTTTTCAATGCACTTGGTCCAATGATGCTTAAGCATTGCAATCCCATCACAGAAGAAGGTGGCATCCTTGTCCTCCGAATACTCTTCCACAGCACATATGATCTCATCGTTGTTTCCAAAATGGTGACCACACAGGTGGGATTTGAGTTTAAGAAACAGAAAGAAGTCAGATGGAACCAACTTTACTAGTATCAGACCTAGCAATTGATTCAACATAATCTTTTTCAGTCTAGTGAGTAAGGGAGATGGGGTATCAATTCAAAACCACAGTTGGCTGTTTAAACTACTGCAACCTGTGCAGTGTGGACAGGCATGTTTTTCTGGAGCAAGAGCACACCTGCTCTCATCTTCCCTCTGAGTTTTGACTCAATTGCTTCTTTCACTTGTCTTAATCCTGATGCATAGTACTGTCCATTAATAGTTTTTCCCTTTTCCAGGTAGTCTATCATGATTACGCCTTCAGAATAAAAAAAAAAACAGAAGCCATCACCTTGCCAACAGACACTGCCTGCTTGAATTTCTTCATAGAACCAGAGTGTTTTCACTGTTTGCTTTCAATCTTTGATTCAGGTTTGAAGTGGTGAACCCAGGTTTCATCTTGAATTACTAATCTGCAGTGGAAATTCTCAGGTTCAGCCTGAAAGTGAATCAGAAGTGTCCTGAAAATGGCAAACCTTTTCAGCTTCTGCTCTTGGGAGCCATCTTGCAGACAGCTTGCTCATCCCCAAGATCTCAGTTAAAACAACATGGACCAAACCAGAACTAATGCCTATGAACTTAGCTATCTGCTGAACAGTAAGATGTCTGTCATCCAAAACCATACAGTGAATGGCATCAACTTGTTCATCAGTGGTTAAGCTTTTTTGACGACCTGACCAAGGGTCATCTTCTGTACTGTCCCTGCTCTGCTTGAATTCTGCAGTTTGTTTGCTTCACAGTTGCAGAGGAAGGGGAGTTCTCAGCAAGTGTATGTACCATGTCTGCATGGATGCCATACCTTTCTTTTGCAGATACTTTATGATAGTTCAGATCTCTGTTTTGTCCATGTTTAGATTTGTTGCACACCTCTCACATTTATATGGACCTCACCTGCAGAGAAATTAAGGCAGAAATCTAAATTAATTTTTCTAGTTTTATAAGAAGTGGTAGTGTGTTGGCACAACAAAATTGGTCAGCTATAGCTCTTCTTTCTGGGTGAAGCTTAGAACTTTTTGAACAACTCTTGTACATGTATACAAATAGTGAGTGTGTATGTGTGTGTGTAGGTAATATTCACATGGCTTGAAATTAAGTAGTCATTTTGCTTGAGGAATGAAATCTCTCCCAGCTCTCTTTTTACCAGAGCTCATATTGCAATTTTCATTGTTACTATTGCTTTTCTTTGGAAATCCTTATTACTGGTTCCCATATTGTATTCATTTCTATGCTTGGTCAGCTCAGGAGATTTTTGTGGCCTAGCATATGTGCTGATTCCTTAAGTTTGTGAAGGGGAATTAACAAGAGATATCTGATAACTGACATCCATTAGACATGGCACGTGGAACTAGAACAGTTTACCGCAGCAAGTGAAATAAAGGGTTCAGTTCAACATTCCAACCACCTGAAGGTCATAGCATACAACAACTGAAACATTGTGATAAATATGGCAACAAAGATGAGGATGATATTCTGAACAATGTAAATAGTGTAGTAAATCTTCTATCCTTTTTCTCATAACTCAATTTGAGGTGTTAACTTCTATTGATAAAGCAGAATGTTTTGCTTGGAAATTGTCTTTGAATTCTACTCTTGATTCATCTGGAGTATCTTTACCTGACTTTCCATTTAGAAGTGAGTCCCTATTGAGTGATATGTGCATATAACTCTGTCCATGGTTTCTGAGATTATCTCTAAACTAGATATCCTCAAAGTATGTGGACTTGATGGTAATTCTGCAATAGTTCTGAATTGGCTCCTGTTTTCTCTAAACTGTACAATAAATGCCTTGCTGCTTCTTGCTTTCCCACTTGTTGGAAATTCTCTTCTGTCATTTCTGTCTTTGAGAACTCAGCTGAACCATCTGATCCTTCTATTGGTCTATTATCCTTCTACCTCTTTTTGGCAAATTTCTAGATGCTTTAATCAACCCTAAACTAGTTAAGCATCTCACCTCACAGTGTCATCTTTCAGATAAGAAATATAGCTTTTGCTTCTCCAGGTGAACTGTTGATGTGATAATGGTTATTATTGAAAGAGTCTGTCAAGCTTTAGATAAGAATTGTGATGCTCGGGCTGTTGCTTTGGATATCTCAAAGGCACGTTTGGTACATTGGTCTTCTTTCCAAGTTGAAAAGTCATGGTATTTCTGCATGGATTTTTGAATTGATTCAGTTTTTCTTATCACGAAATGAAAGTGATCCTGAACAGCCACTATTCTAGATCCTTTTGCATGAATAAAGGTGTTCCTCCTATCCTTGAACATATGTTGCTCCTAATTTTCATCAATAACTTTCCTGATGGCATCAGTTCTCAACTCCTCATCAATTCTGATGGCACAATGATTTTTTCCTGTTTTAATAGTAAGTCTAAGAGGTTCAATAAGGTCAAATTGACAGCTGATTTAAAAAATGGTATACTTTCTGTTGTTAACTAGATCAAGGAATGGCTTGTTAATTTTCACTTCTCTAAAATGAAATTGCTCTTTTTTAATCATCTGAGAGAACACTTTATACCTTCCATTAGTATGTCTGATGCTAACCTTTAGGAGAGAGATTCATTGCACTTTCTCAGGATAACATCTTCCACTGACATGAAATGAAAAGATTATATTGAATCAATTGCTAGGTCTGCTGCTAGTAAAGTTGGTTCCTGTGTCATGGTAGACATTTTTTTTCACTAGAATCTACCTTAAACATTTATGAATCTACCTGGAGAGTTATAGAACCAACAAACCATAGGATTGTTTACAAGCCATATATTTATTAAAAAGAAAATTTTTTGGCATTAAATAACCAACAGAGTTGATATGCCATTAAAACAACAATCAATCATTTTTTTTCATAAGTTCTTTGAGAATTTTGAGTTTCTGTTTGCAATTAATGTTGCATTATTATAAGTATTATTGACCATTAAAGATTTTATATTGGTAGGAATATTATATTTATTGAAATGCAATCAAAATGCACTTTGGTCAGGTAAATAAAATAGTAAGATAATCTGTGAAAGAAATTTTGTTTGCAGATGTAATATCTTATTGGACATAAGAATTTATATATTATATTGGTTTTGTATAGTGATTTTTTAAGACCAACATTGTTAGTAATTATAAAATTCATTGTTTTTATTTAAAAAAAAAAATAGATAATTGCTCTGTATAATAAAAATTCACAAAGTTCAAATCTCCATGTACACAGGCGCAGCCTCCTCACAAAAAATGCCCTGGTAGAAAAAGTCAGTTGCTTTTATAGCAGTTTGATGGACCCTTTCCAGGTTTTCTATTCATGGAGCACAGAAATGGATTAGCATATTTTTCTATGCAATACATTCTACTCAGTGACACTTGAAGGATGATTGGTTAGCAGAAGCTAATTTACATGAACTGGCTAACCTCATTCATTGGCAAAGCATTTTTCTTTCTTCTTATTTCTCTTTTTTTTTCTGCAAGAGTAGCATGCAACATGAAAGTATTTTAGCCTTCAGAGTATGTCACCATTTTCTTCTGTACACTTTTTACATTCTTTAGGATTAATAGGAGATATGTTCCTATGTAAGGTACTCTGAGAGGTGTATCTATAGAAAGAGGCACCCATGGCAAGGCATTATAATTACACTTCTAACTAAATATCTGATACCCTACCAAAGTGAAAAGTAGACCTAGTTCAAAGATACAAGTCAAGATCATTAATATATATAATAAATTGTGGTACTTCAAGAAGAAGACAATGTTTTATTTGAAGAGAATTTAAATTTTGACAATATAACGGTACATGAACATATTCTTTAACAAAATTATGATAACACAGTTATCAAAAAAATAAAATCTTTTAAAGTACATCACCTCAGACTATAGGAAAACATACTTTAATTGTATTTTTCATTTTATATATAAAGTACAGTGTATATATGTGTGTTCTCTGCTCCCGCTGGTTCAATTTCAATGATTCAAAAGCCAAAAAAAGTTAGGTGCAGGGAACAATTTTTGTTGAGCTCAGATTCAGGGTTGCCAGATTATGTGAGGCTAAAAATATATAAATATATTATATTAGCCATTATTGTTGCTTTCATGGTTCAAGGGGAGTAACTCTTATTTTCCTTTTGTATTCAAAATTGCAGCTTAAAAACCACCCTATACATGAAAAGTTAAATATTATTAAGTTTCTGAAAAATAAAAATTTATTAACTCAAAGAAATGAAATAGTGAGTTTTTGTAGACATTGCCAAATTTTTTCCTTAAGTAATAGCTAATTTAAAAAAAAAATGAAAGTAAAATATTTATATTTGATCATAAATAAAATAATTTATGAATACATAATTAGATTCTAATATATTAATTTTAACATTAACATATATGTACTCAATTAGTAAATAAATTAAATATAATATCTTAAGTTGGTATGGAAAAAAAATATAAATATTAACAATGTGACTGAATAATATTTGAATGCCCCTTTTGAAAAAATTGTAATTGAAATTTATATAAAAATAAAAATTAAATAAAAAAAAGCCAAATGTATTGCTACTGAAACCCAGACAATGTGTTGGAACATAGACACTACCACAAATTTCTACTTAAAAAAAAAGGAAGTTTGTATCAATAGACAGATACCGAAGCCCCCACCTTGACTGAGTTGGTAGCTACAATATATTAGATACATGAATTTTCTAAATAATTTAAATCTTAAAACCCCTAAAATAAAAAAGAAGGAATTTTCCTTAACCCAATATCAAAATTTCAAATTTGTCTGGACTTATAAATTAAGTAAATCAATTTCTAAAAAGTTATTCTAGCATTGCTTGATAATGGAATGGAACTTTATATTTTAAGTTTAATTTTTATGATTGAATTTGTATTGAAGTTTCAGTTTTGAAGCATGGGAATTCTTGTGTTGCAATGATTATATACTTTTAAAAAAATCATTACACACACACACACACACATATACATATATATATATATATATATATATATATATATATATATATATATATATATATAAAAAAAGCATGGAGTAATGGTTAGTGTGGATAATCAGCCAAGTTTAAATTCTCGTTGGTTCTGTTTTGATCACTTTGTGTTAATGACATTGGAAAAAACAAGAATCCTTCTTCATGAAGGTATGTGTTAAATAGCAAGACAGACTGCACCCTCCTGCTTTGGGTTGCAGCTAGTTTAGGAAAAAGAAATCTCTGAATTCAAACTATGTTTTCCCAAAGAGAGCCATGAGTAAGTACATGTACTGTACTTAGGCTATTACATTATTCTAGATAGTTTTATTATTACTCTTGGATAATAAAACTTGAGCAAGGCTATTAAGAGATTTTGTGACATACATGTCTGTTATCAGTTCTTTCAAAAAATGTGAGAAATTCTGCACAAACTTTCATTGCCTTAATCAAATCACCTGGGTGTGTATTCTACCAGTTCAGTTCTAAACATACACACAGACACACACAAGGTGTGTTCAAAAAGTATCTGACTTTATTTTTTCCTGCCAAATCTAATGCCATGTGGGCAGAAACATTTGGGTGGTTGGTGACACCACCCTTCCTGTGCATATGTGAAAATGTTTGTGCCAGTAGGTTTCATCGGTTCCAAGCAGATACACCTAGAGTACAGATGTGTAGTGTGTGTCAGATTCTTGTTTTGCATATATATATATATATATATATATATATATATATGCATGTTAGCAGAATATAGAACCTAAAGAAAAGTAGAGAAATGAGAAACCTTTTCCACACACACATATATATATATATATATATAAATGCATCCCCACACTCACACACACATAAAAAGGAAGTGCTCAATCAATAATATTTGGATAATACTACTTATTGCATGCATGATCTATAAATTTGTATCTGTCAAGGACAGTTTTGGAGGAAAGATGTATGACAAAGTGGAAAAAGGGATGAAACACATTACACAAAATCTTTTTACATTTTATCATGCATATATATATTTGCTTAGATCATTTATATCACTAAATTAAGGAAGAATGATCAAGAAATCTATGACCTATATTGAATGAACACAAAGCCAAGTTACTGTAATTTTAAGGATATATATATATATATTATAACAATTCTGGATTTTAATTTTGTCATCTAAAATTAAATATCAGCAGAATGTGTCCTCTGCATTTCATATAGCTGCTGTATATTTTATAAAGTTCAATCTACACATTATATAAATCCTGCAAATAAAAAAATATATAAATTAAAAAAAGGTACTTGAGCTAAACTCTCAGTCATAATGCTGGTATTACTAATATGTAAATTGATTAACATTTTGAGAAAACAGTACATAATTCATTTTTGTCTCATAGGGAAACAAAGCAATGTTTTTATTTTACATTGACTTTTGGGTCATTTCTATTTACTCTTAAATCCTGATCATGAACCCTGTAACCCCTTAGTATGGTTACCACATCTATTGCAGCCCTAGCAGCAATGGTGTGTCATGGGCAAGACAGCCTGATGAAGCCCTAGAGGCTACAGGCTGCTTTGAATTCCTTCTCCTAGACTGGTTTCCAACTAAGGCTATAGGACTATAGGACTTGCTATTTACCTATAACTAGGGTGGGGGAGATGGTTTCATACCTTTCCCAAGAGTATTAGCATGTAAGTGAATGTAATAAACTCGACTGGAATTCGAACATGGCTCTCCTATTCCTCAATCCGAGTCACTATTCATACCATGCCTTCTGTTAAATATAGATATCTATATATAATTAACTTTTCATGTGTCCTGAAATATGAAATTTAGGCAAAAATATTGATAAGCCAATACATTTAAATTCTAAAAATAGAAAAGATTTATGTAATTTTTTTCTTTTGTGTGACCTACCTGAATAGTTTAAATTTAACAAATATTGACAGAAAAATTGTAGTTTATTTCCAAACATAAAGGATCACTGTTTATTTTTTTTTTAAATAAATGGTTCACTTCAGGTGTGATAAAACCTGTCCACAAGTTTGCACAGAATTTACCTCATATAAAGTGATCCATTGTTACCAAATCATAAATTTTTTTATTAATCCCAACCTTTCAAATAACTTGAAAGTTTGAAAACAATAAACTTTCTTTTAATTTAAAGCATAAATGATGTTATATGATTTTAAAAAACTACATCAAGTTAAAAGTTCTTCTTTTAAATCCATCCTTTTTCTTAATGAGTTATATTTTCTCTAATGCAATTATCTTTTTCAAATTGATATCCAACTCTTATTAAAGACACTGCAAATAGTAAAATTTTAACCATTTTAAAAATGTTCCAACTGATTGATAGTAAAATTTGTTTGGAAGAAATAGTTTCATTGATTCATTGTAAACAAAATGGAAATTTAACTATTTGAACTTCTGCGATTATTTTTTACAATTAAAAATAATTTACTTTTCACTTTTTTTAAGATGAAAATATAATATTTTACCAATGTTCTGTTACAAAAAAATTGTAATTGTAAGAAAGGAAGAAGGTAATCAAGTCAAAAAAGCCTAATGCTACCACATGGTCGAGTGGCCAGCCTCGTTTCCAACATCCAATCAAATAAATCCTTGTATCATACCTAGTTAGACTGAACGACATGAGAAGGCCGGCATTTTGAAATCCCTTCGAAACTTTTGAGAAGGTCATACTTTTATTTAAATATACCGACAAAGATGGCATCTGATCCTAATCTTAAAGGAAGGGCTCATCTTTTTAAAAACAAAGGGAAAGATGCAGAGGTAAGTATATTAATGGCGTGTTTATCTTTATTTTTCTCTACAGTAGTCAAGCCATCGTTCTTTTTACCGTGTATCAGTCATACTTTTTCTACCTTCTCTACTCGATTTTATGAAACTACAAATAAATTATTTAATAGATGCTTATGAATTTCATTGATAATTACTGAAAATAAATCCATTAGTAATAGAAAAAGGTAAAAGGTATTATCACTCTCTAAAATATCTTCTGTTTATTTAAAATTGGGGAACGAAACGGGCTCTTTTAACGGACAAGCATGTGGTCTACTCAATTTAAGTGGTCGTAAAGTCGGGGATCAATATAATATCTTTGAAAATGTTTCGTTTTTCAAGATCGAAAGAATAAAATCTATTGATATTACCTATTTGTATGAAAACTATTCTTCAAGAAATTTTCGTAAATTTTGTAATGTCGTCTTGCCTAAGTATTGGAAAATGCGTGTACGAATTAGAAGTCTAATCCCCGACTTTGTAGCCAGGCCCTGTCTTCATGTCGTCGCTGCTGCTGCTTCTCGTATTACGCACAAAAGTCCTCTTTTCTATTCTCGTGCATTTCTCATCGCTTCTAAGTACGCCCATTCCGTTGTTTTAATCAATTTACTCTATTATTCTTCTAGATATTTTTAGATAATGATTTTTAATATGACCTTTTCATATGTTATATCTTCCCTGGTTGTTATGTAAAATTCTTAAATGAGGTTAGGTACGTGGTTTCTTTTGCCATAATAATAAAAGAATTCCCAGCAACCATCATTATTCAGTTGTTGACTGTTTAAGCAAGTCTAACATGCTTACCATAGAGCATTTAGATTTTAAGCATGTATTTGCTTTTCATGCCTTTTTTTTTTCCTGTCGGTATGACTTAAATCTCATTCGATCAAATACACAATCTCTTCATATCCTTTAAAAAAACGATCAGTTTTAAAATGAGTACTGCTACTGATTACTTTGTTCGCATTAATTTTTTTTCTTTCTGTGCCTATCTTAATAAAATTTTCATTAAAAAAATATAAAGATTAGTTTACGATTGTCATTAATTTTCACGTTCACATGAAACTAGCTTTTTCCCTTATACTGGCAACTTCGCAACAGTTTTATTTTTGAGTGCATCCCTCATAAACCCCCAAGAGGAGCGAAGTAACAAATACTTGCATATTCCTATTTATTTTATGTTCTTATTTGAATAAGGATCTCTAAACTTTTCGAGATTTTGACTGAGAGCAACTTCAATTAATCGGACGCCAAATCATGGTGTTCTAACTGCTCTTATTGCTTCTTAATTCTCCATGTGAATCCTATATTTATATAAAATATACACATCTCTAACAGATGTGCTCCAAACAACTAGTAACATCTTACTTAAACGTTTACGAGTTCTATTTCTATCTATTCCCGATTTACATTTAGGCGCACGCACCTTAATCTGAGATTTTACTCTGTTGCGCATATTCCATTTTGTATATGGAGCACTGGAACTGACATTTTTATGAGATCATTTTCCAAGTTTTCATTATCCTTGGATACACACCTCTTAGTATTATAGCTTACATGGGGGTGGGTGCGGAGGGCATTAGCTTGAGTACCTGTGAAACAGGGCTTTCTGAATCCGGGTCACGCTTCCCTCCTACAACCATTTAATTAGGTGCATACACACTTGTGGGTGCTGTACGATTATCATTTATTAAACGTTAGTCATTCTCTCTTGTGTATTAATTTGATATTTTCCATGACAATGCTTAAGCTTTCAAAGCCGTTAAGTTTTACTTTTAATGTTTCTTGTATTTTTTCACTAATGCAATTTTCCTCTACGACCCTTTATTCAGTAAACTTATTTAATAATTCTAGCGCCAAAGATTCGCTAAAAATGAGCATACATGATGAAAACACGAGACAAACTTAATAAAACAAAGTTTTAACCCCAAAATCTTTAAGCAAAAAGCCGCAAAAGTTTTATTTTTTTTAAAATTATATTTTGTAATGCTAGAACCTTAAAAACTTTGGTTAAAAATTATTTTTCTTGCGTCAGTGGGTGACCGTAAAAATAGTGTGGGGGGGAATTTTAGCGTCTTTTTGCGATGAAAAACTCATTGATTTGAAATTCTTGCAAAAATTAGGTAATTGTCAGATTTTAATGAAACTTTCAGAACTTGTTCACAAATTAATTATTTTAGAAACTTTTTTTTTTTTGTTATTTATGTAATGAAATTTCGAGAAATTTTTGTAGAGCTTACTGAATGTTTATATAAGCAAAAATTCTTTGAGAACTTCAATCATTTTTGTGCGTGTGAAACACTACCGCGATGTTACAGAAAATCTGCTTTAAATCATAAAATAAAACATTTAATTAGAAAAGCTTTTGATTGCTTTTAGTTTTATAAATAAAGTAGAATTTTTTTTATGAATACTAATCATCAATAAATGGTAAAACTTACAATCCCCGCCCCCAGTATTTTGAAGTTTTTGTGTATAAATGTGGCAAATTTTGTAAGTATGGATGCCCATACACATTATCAGAAAATAAGTGTTAACTATAGTAAATTTTAAATTTATTGGTCATTTTCTAACATTTCCAAAATCGTCTTCACAAGTTGTACTATAAAGCCAAAGTACCTAAAATTCAATAATAAATATTAGATTACTTACAGTATTTTAAGTAATTTTTTAAATTACTTGGTAGCTAAAAAATTATACAAAAAAGTGTTCATGTTATATTCAAGTAATTGTACTCCTTTGAAAAAAAAACTTACAAAGATAAGACTATCAAGAGTTGTTAACACCTCATGAAAACACCCTCATGTATTAAAAAAAAACAAAAAAAAAAAAACTTTCCTGCAATATTTTCTACTAAAAGTTGACAAGCACTTAATCATGCAACTGTTTGTTTTAAAAATCCATTTGTTATTTTCAACTTAAAGTAAATGTTTCAAATCAGATTAAAGTTTAAATTGGCTAATCTTCCTCAAATAAAATCTCAGAAAGTATATTTTATTTTTGAAAGCTCTTTTTAATAAAGAAAATTATGTTGTGTTGACAGATTTGCAAATATGGACGTTTTAACCATTTTTAGCAATTTAAAAAAAATTAAATCAATTTAAATTCGTTTTGAAGTATTTTTGCTTATCAGAACTATTAAACTTAATCTATTAGCTTGAAATTAAAACTAAAATATCTTCAAGAAAGATTTTCATTTTTTTTTTTTTTTTTTTTTTTTTAATGCATTTTAAACTTTAGTTATTGCTTTTCTTTGGGGGGTACATAATCTAAAGTTTACGTTCATTGCCATGGATCTGGTTGTTTTTTGTTTTGTTTTGTTTTTTTGACAGTTTTTGGCACAAACATCGACTTCACTATTTGTTAGTATTAATTTTTCAATTAATCAAAAATTGATACAATTTTCTTTAGTTAACTCAACAGAATAATAATGCATTAAAAGACTAGTTTTGTTATTGACCCATTAACTTCCCCATTTTAACTTATTGTTTAACAAATTACTATTTTTGTTGTTCACTAAACCTCTTACCCTTTTTTTTTTTTTTTTTTTTTTTTTTTTTTTTTTAAGTAAGCTATTTTTATTCCCCTAAACAAGTAGAATTTAATGATTTTACAGTATTGTAAAGTTTTTTTTATAAATAGATCAATCATGAAATCTATAAAATTCATTATTTCTGTATACATTTAAGAAAATGGTGCAAGATTTACTTTGAAAACATCTTTACATGTCATTATTTTTCATATTTTGCTCTTTTGAAACCCATGGGGAGGGAAATCATTGACTTTTTTTTTTTTTTTAACTCAGCCCACCCATTTCAACACTGACATTTGATCTTACAGAATTTCAAATCTAATTGAATTAAACTTTGTACTTTTATAAATTATTAAATTTCGGATTTGAAGAAAATTAGCTCTTATTAATATCAATTTCTTTTTGAAACAAGCATCACTTAAAAAAAAAAAAAAAAAAAAATTATTTTCAGTTTTCTTATGTCTATAATTTGTTGGGTTACTTAGTTTCTAATTTTTTTAGTTCTTGCTTGAGACTTAACTAGAAAGTTACTAGAATAGGTACCTCCACTTTTTCGCTAAAATTCAGTATGGCATGATGAAAAAAGGTCCCAATCTTATAAAAACAAAGAACTAGTAATAGAAAATTTTCGCAACTATTTCAGTAAAATAACACATTAATTTGGAAAATCTTGCAAAAATCAAATTTTCTGATTTTAATGAAACTTTCAGGATTTATTCACAAATGAATAAATTTATTTTTGAAATTATTTAAAAAAAAAAAATCTTGGTTAAAAAATTTTTTTATAATTATAAAGTAAAAATAATTCCAGAAGCTCTTACGATATTTTAAAATCGTTGAATTTCTTTGATAAAAAGTGATTTACGATTTGTCCAAGAAAGGGTAGTAACTCTAATTCTGAAAATCTTACTTACTACCCTTCTTTAAGAAAAGCGTGACTGAAAACTGATACCATACATTGAGTGGTATTTAAATTTTATTTTGTGATCTATCGAATTGTCTGAGATAAATATCTGATCTTAGCATCTTTTTCTTAGGAAATGCGAAGACGACGAACTGAGGTAACAGTAGAACTGAGAAAGGTGAGTTTCTTGTATTTAGATGTTTTTTGTTTGTTTTTTTTTTTTTTTTTTTTAGCTCTTCTATTTGATAATTCACTGGGTATGACCATACTGATCAAGTACAAGTTGCAAAATTCATTTACATAGAAAAGTTTAATCAATTTTCATAAAATTTAAACCATTAAAAAAGAAGACTAGTGAAAAAACTTTGATATAGAAATGAAGCTATTAGCTTTTGAAATTTGTATTTTACATGCGGTCAGCAAAATCACATGTAACAAAATTGGATGGAACATTCATTGTGGAAAATTTACCCAGTGCATTCTAATTTGAGAAATCAGATGATAGATTTGAATGAAAATGTTATTTGATCATGGACTACTAAAGTCATAAATAAATGAATACTTAAAATAACTTTTTTTGATATTTTATCTGAATAGAACAAATTTTTAATGCTATAGAATAAAAAATTTAAAACTGCAATATAAGTTTAAACTTAAATGTTTCTTTTTCCTTAAGATTATATATTTTTTAATGTTTTAATATGCTAATATCTTTTTTTCTAAGATTAAACTGCATTTGTAACATTTTAAATTTATTTTTTTCATTATTTGCAAAACTGTAGCATAAATTTTATTGTGGGTTTTCTTTGTTTTAAACTTTTCTTGATCAACACGCAGTGAACTTGTGTGCATTTGTGTATTTCAAATAGCTGTTACAGTAGATTATCAAGTGTGTTAAATAGCCTTTGTTACATCTTTCAAATACTTTAATTTTGAAGCCTTTATTAAAAAAAAAATCATTTTTAAATGCAATTTCATCACTTTCAGTGGGCAGTTATTGTGACTAATATCAAACTTGGATGTAAAACCAAATCATATACTCTTAAGCTTTTTATCATAAATATAAGTCATTTCTCAAGTTTTGCTATAATTGTTAAATAGTTTAATTCTAGTTTTAGTTTTACAAGATAAATTGTACTTGTAAAGACCCTTTTCTCTTTTAGAATAAAAGGGATCAGCACATACTGAAACGGCGAAATGTTCCTGCTCAAGACAGCACTGATTCTGAAGATAATGAAAAACCAACCACACAGAATCTTCAGGCCATTGTTCAGAATGCTGCCAGCAGTGAACCATCTGTACAACTTAGTGCTGTGCAGGCAGCAAGGTAATTATTAAATTGTATTGTTTTTCTTGATATTTTTACTATTTTTCTTAGTGTAATTATCTAGTTTGAGGAAAGTTAAGATTTTAATTCTCTTAATTTCAAAATAAGACTAAACCATTACATTTTGACTCTCTAATTAGTCTTGATAGCCTGATATCTGCATATTTAGTCTACATTTTGAAGATGAATGTAGAATTGGATAAGGAGATGCTGAATAGTTTTCAACCTGGTTCACTTTTTCAAATGATGAAAAATGGGATTTCTAAACTATCTTGGTCAGACTGAAAACATTTTAAGCATCTCACAACCTCAATATTTGCATAACTGTTAATAGTTTATGAAATTATCTTTTGAGCTGTGAGTTTGTGATATTAAATGACTTATTACTTAACTAATGAGGTTACTTATATAAGCTAATAAATCTTGTTGATGTAAAAGTGTGCAATTTTCTTTGTGTGTGTTTTCTTTCTTTCCAATGGTTCAGTGTGAATTAAATTTTCATCTACCTGTTCACGTCCAGCCACTTCTCTTGTAAAGCTTCATCTTAGGTGCCTTGCTACTGTGACTTTTGTTCATGTTAGTCTGCCATTATCAAATAACCATAATCATCAGATTATCTGTTCCTGTGCTATTTTAAGGATATGCTAAATGGGTAAATCTCTTTTATTAGTAGTGCACTAATTTAATCCAAGAGGTCTTAAGGAAATATATTGGCTCTACAAAAAGAATTGCTCATTTTTATGATTGCAAATTAGAATTTAGCTTTTATCAGAAAATTATGTTGGCTCAGCCATATTTTCTAAAAATTTAACTAAAAAATATGGAAGAATGTTGTATAGTGATTCAATTCTCGTCATGAAAATTAAAACTGATTATGTTGAAGTTAAAAATTTGTTTATCGTTTATAGCAATCAATGTAACATTCTGAAACTTTTTTGTCTGTGTTTTTTTGTTTTTTGTCTGTGTTTTTTTGTTTTTTGTCTGTGTTTTTTTTTTTTTGTCTGTGTTTTTTGTTTTTGTCTGTGTTTTTTTGTTTTTTGTCTGTGTTTTTTGTTTTTTGTCTGTGTTTTTTTGTTTTTTGTCTGTGTTTTTTTTTTTTTTGTCTGTGTTTTTTTGTTTTTTGTCTGTTTTTTTTTTTTGTTTTTTGTTTTTGTCTGTTTTTTGTTTTTTGTCTTTTGTTTTTTTTTTTGTTTTTTGTCTGTTTTTTGTTTTTTTTTTTTGTTTTTTGTCTGTGTTTTTTTGTTTTTTGTCTGTTTTTTTTGTTTTTTGTCTGTTTTTTTTTTTGTCTGTTTGTTTTTTTTTGTCTGTTTGTTTTTTTTGTCTGTTTGTTTTTTTTGTCTGTTTGTTTTTTTGTCTGTTTGTTTTTTTGTCTGTTTGTTTTTTTCTGTTTGTTTTTTTTTTTTTTTTTTTTTTTTTTTATATTATTTCTTAATGTTTTATCTTGTAGGAAATTACTCTCCAGTGACAGAAACCCTCCTATTGATGATTTAATATCATCTGGAATCTTACCAATTCTTGTGGATTGTCTTTTAAAAGATGACAAGTAAGTTTTGTAGTAGTATAGTCTCTGTCACCTCCCTGCTTTTCATTCATTAAGAGTTTTACTTTGTGTATGAAAGGATAAAAATTTCTTTTGCTTTAAATATTTTATATAATAGTCATATTTATCACTAAGTAATTTCCTATCATAGCACTTATAACTAATGGCTTTAGAATTGTTTTAATATTCTAAAAGCTCAAATTCCTTAAAGCATTTTGTATGTTTCTCTATATTACCTTTTTAATAAACTAATTTTCATTTAGCAATATAATTTTTATTAGTTCAACTGAATATTAGAACTGTATAATCTACATTTCAATATGTTAGGTGCAGTTTTTTTTTTTTTTTTTTCTCTCCTCTTGCCTTCTTTCTCATATCTGAAAGACCAAAATTCTTTTAGTTGCATGTTTTTTAAATTCTAATTGGGTTGGTGTTGATAAAGTTTTTTTTTTTTTTTTTTTTTTTTTTTTTTTGAAATTGTTCTTCAGTTAAAAATTCATATAATTTCAGTTCTGCTTGCAGTCCATCATTGCAGTTTGAAGCTGCATGGGCGTTGACGAATATAGCATCTGGTACATCTGCACAAACACAAGCTGTAGTCAATGCAGGTAAAATATCTATAAATACTTATAATTTGCATAAAATTCTTAACTGTTTGAAATTAGATAATTCATTTCATTAATTTTGTACACACACACCTGTTGCTATGGATAAATTGTTGCTGTTTTAAATTTTTAATTTCATACATGTGCATTTATTTTATTGACTGCACAGTATGAGTAGGGTTAGTTGGGCACTGTCTGTGAGAAAAAGAGCATTATGGCTCACTTGACCTGGCCAGAAATTTGGAAACTGCATGCTGTACTGCTTGGCATTTACATCAGAAGGTCCAGTACGAACATTCCAGTGTTTGGGTGTCAGTGGAGAGGATTCGGAAAAGTTGGGTGAGTTTAATGGTGACTATGAATGTCTAGCAGCTTGACAAACTCGCTCTGATCTTTTCTGATAAGAAAAGAACTGCCAAATTTGGTGAGAGCCTTAGATTCAACACAAAGGCAAACATCAATTGCCTTGAGGAGGTAGTGCTGCCCTGAGTCAAAAGGGTGGCTGTTGGAAGACCCTATGTCTGGCTACAGGACTATGCACCATGCCACACAAGCAGAAGAACCCAGTTAAGGCTGTCATATTATTTCTGTGACCACATCACCCCTTACATCTGGCCACCTAACTCCCCAGACTGCAACCCCCCATTGATTATGTGTGGGTGCAGTTGAGCGAGAGACCAACAAAACTCTTGTAACATCAAAGATGAGCTGAAGGCAAAGATTATGGCAGCATTCACCGACTTGAACATGGAGACTATCCTGAAGAGTTGCAGAAGATTACGAAGTAGTCTGGAGGGCATGGTTGAAGCCAATAGTTGTGTGTGTGTGTGTGTTTGTTTTTGTTTTTTTCCCCAAGATATATTTGCCAAAATTACACAAACATATGTTAAAATGTGATGTCTGATATTTTCATTTTTGCTTAATTTATATGGCAATTTCTCAATAGTACCATATTTATTTTTGTGTGTGTGTCTCTCTCTCTCTCTCTCTCTCTCTATATATATATATATATATATATATATATATATATATATAAAATGAATGAATAGACGCCAGCTGTAGCTTTTTTGGAAAAAGCTGTCCGAGTGCCATCTGCAGTTAACCTTCTATATAGAACATCTAACGTAGACCTGTTTAACAGGTGTAATATTGGAGGACTTTGAGACTTTTCTCATACAGTCTCAGTTACGATGGATTGGTCATGTCTTGAGAAGGTCTGATGACTGGATACCCAAGATTGTAATGTACAGCCAGTTAGATCAGGGCTACAGGAATGTAGGATGCCCATGGCTAAGATATAAAGACAAGCTGGAGCAACTTGTCAGCGAGTAGAATGGAGACCAATGTGCTTTAGTGAATTCTGCAGTTTTCAATCTGCTTGTGTGAATCCTCTTCAAGAAGCAAGATCTAAAAGGTCAGCCAATCTAACAGTGATCTCATCCCACAATCCTCACTCTTGCTCCATATGCGGCCTGCTTTGTAAATCACTAGCGGGTCTTAAGTACGACTTAAGATTATCACACAAAATTTCATAACTGAATCAATTGGTTAAGTTGTCAGATCCTCATATGCCGAAACAGATGGGAGGGAGTCCATTTTTATATATATATATATATATATATATATATATATATAAATTTCTTTACTAATTTTTGTATTAAATTATTTGCAAGTGATTCTACTTATTTAAAAAAACTTTCTAACTTTGCATGTATTAAATTTCATGGTTTTTATAGAAACTATATTTTAATTTCAGGTGCCGTTCCATTGTTCTTAAGATTATTGCAATCTCCTCATCAAAATGTCTGTGAACAGGCAGTCTGGGCATTGGGAAATATTATAGGTAATATTAAAGTCTTCATCTGTATTATGTTTTTATATATATATATATATATATATATATATTATATATATCCACGTGATCGTTAAAAATGAGCATAGCATGATGAAAAAGATGCCAAACTTGATGAAAACAAAATTTTATCATCTAAATGTTTAAGTTATTATAAAAAGGAAAGATCAAAGTATTTTTGGTTTACATTTTTCTTTTTATCATTCCCAGCACATCCAAAATTGTCATTAAAATTTTTTTTCCATTTTATAAAAAAAAAAATGAAAATCTCAATTTGAAATTCTTTTAAAAATCAATTATAATTTTTTCAAGACTTATTTTAAGAAAATCAGAAATTACAATGTTTATTTAAAATATTTTCAACCAAGCTTAACTTAGCTTCTGTGCTGAAAAGATGTAATTTGAAAATAAAGCAAATATAGTCATAAGCTTTTGCATAACTTGACTGGTGATGAATGACATGTTGATGAATTATGTGAGGATCATTTGTTCTATGGAAGGAGTAAAGTGAAATTATTTACATTTAAGTGAAGAAATTATTTACCTCATTATTTTTAAGGAAAACTTTCAGCGCTCTAATTTTCTTTTTTCTTCTTTTTTCTTCTTAGCTTTCACCTTTTACGTTTACGATGCTTTATGGAAAATATATTATAAAGAAATTAAAATAAGACTGTTAAGAGTGAGATTAAATTTCATAAGAAAGGTATCTAATTAATTTATAGATACCTTTCTTACAAAATTTTATCAGAAGTGTACATAAAATTATAGTATTTTATGTACATTTACTACATTTTACTGTGTTATTTGTATTTCCATTCATTTTATTAATTTTGACATTTCATTTATGGAAAAATGTTATAACATTAATATAAAAATAAGATCATAAATTTCATAAGATGATACTGATACTTGCAGGTACCCTTCTCAGTTGAAATTGAAAAATCAAATTAACTTCTCTACACGTGTTTCACAAAAGTAAAGGCCTTAACAGCGGAGAACAATGCTTAACTGAGATAAGGCAACTTAATTGTATTCTGCTTGATCTTCTGTACTTTATAATTATGGCCCGATTATAAACACAAAATAACATTTCTTAATTATTACTTATATATATATATATATATATATATATATATATATATATATATATATATATAAAAATCTGTCTATCCACTTGGAAAATGTAGATTTGATATATAACAAATATTACCATGACTGGGTTTGGGCAAAATCCATGAGTAGTTATAAACTTTTTATTCTGAGAAATTTATTTTTTTACCTGCATCTGTTGTCTAATGGTCACTGTTCTTGAAATTTTTGCTGTTTTTTTTTTTTTTTTTTTTTAATTATAAGTAATTAAAATATACTCCAAATCATTTAAGAAAAAAAGTGCAATAAAATTAATTATTTAAGCTTTTGCTTTTAATTGCTTATAAGATATATGAAGGGCGCTACTGTCTTAGGAAAATGTTTCCTGATGAATAATGACTTTTACAAGATTTTTTTTTTTTTTTTTTTTTTTGATACCAGTTTTCAAATCCCAATATTTTTAAAACATTTTTTTTTTTATATACATATTATTGAAAGTATGGGTGACAATACAGGAAAATAAGAGCATTGACTATTCCTCAATTTAGATTACAGAATATTTTCCAAAATTTTTAAGATTACTGAGTACTTAAATATTATATAGAAAAGGCACTCACATCATTTTCTTAAATTTGCAGTTAGTCTCTGTAGAGCAACAATCTGTCATCACCTTGTCAAACATGTTACATGGCTATTCATTTAAAAAGTAAATGATTTTTCAAATCGAATTATTTCTACTTTAAATTGGCTAACATTTTCCAAATAAAGTTTCAGAAAAGTATATTTTTGGAAGATTTTTTTTTTTTTATACTAAAGTAATTACAATGAAAGAAACTAAAATAGAGGTGGGGGTGCTAATCAACTATTTTAGCAAAAAAAAAAAAAAAAAGTTATTCCAATTGATACATCTTTAAAATATGAGTATTTTACTTACAGGAAATAGTAAATTTAATCTTTCAGCTTTCAATCAAAGTTAAAATGAAAGCTTTTCATTTTTAAAAGTTAATTTAAACCTTGGGTACAACGTTTTAGTGGTGGTACCTAATTTAAAGGCTTGATTTTTTTTTTTTGAAACTTGAGTGTCAAATATTGTTTGGTTAACAAAAAAAAAAATATGAGCAAACATTTTCCACAATGAAAAATATCTAAACTCTTAATGTTGTCTGTTTTTTTTTTTTCAGTTTGTTTACAGCAACTGCATTTATTTATCTGGTGAGAGAACATTTAAATCTTTTTTTTTTTTTTTTTTTTTTTTTGGGTGATGGACCGCAGTGTAGAGATTATGTGATAAGCTTAGGTGCCGTCAAACCACTTCTGTCTTTCATCAACCCAACTATTCCTTTGCCATTCTTGCGAAATGTGGCCTGGGTAATAGTAAATTTGTGTCGAAATAAGGAGCCACCGCCCCCTGTGGACACAATACAGGAAATTCTGCCTGCTCTGTGTCAACTTATCCATCATGTAGATATAAATGTGAGTATTACATTGTCTTTTTTAATTGAAATTCTGACAGGATATCATCCAGTGCCTCTTCAGATCATCATAATTGTCCTTTATTCTTGTTATACCAGGCTGACACTAGAGAGGGAGACTATCTGTAGAAGTGTACTGAGCACATATCAAACAGTAAAAAAATATGTAATTTTCTTGAACTGATTGAGTAGATAAATTATATCACTAAAAAGCAGATTTCTGCTTTAGATCTTGGAGTTTCTATTCAGCTAAGCAATGCACACATCTCTCTTTTTTATATATATATATATATATATATATATATATAGTAAATTCTGTCTGTTATTGAACTCCTTTTAGGGTTTTGAAGATAGCCCACCCCTCCCCAAATATAAAGTATATTTCATTTTGATCAAAGGGGGAGTCCCCCTGCCACCACCACCCTAATTTGAATTAAATCTAATTTGAACAAGGAACGAATCCTATCCAAAATACAGAAAGAGAAAGCCAGAAGATGTAGGTCACATCAGCAAGTTGAGTAATATTGAAATGCATCATTTTTCTCCACAAATCATAATGATTTATAATCATTTTCTTGCAAAAAAAAAAAATGTGTTAAGCACAGCAAGGCCTGAACAATTTGGCTGGTGTCTAATAAGCTGTTACAACCCCTCATTGTGAAAGAACTGGAACTTTTAAAATGTGCATAGTAAAAGGAAAAATTCCATTCAGACACCTTCTTTTGAATGTCACTGATTGCAGAACATGAATTAGAGCAACACAATGTCATAAAAAGTCACTTCTCTTTGACTTTTAATTAAATGTATGTAATTTGTGTTTTTTTTTTTTTTCCTTCAGATTTTGGTTGACACCGTTTGGGCATTATCTTACCTGACAGATGGCGGTAATGATCAAATCCAGATGGTCATTGAATCTGGTGTTGTGCCCTTTTTGGTACCACTTCTCAGTCATCCAGAAGTAAAAGTACAAGTAAGTGTTGTTGTTGTTGTGTTTTTTTTTTTTTTTTTTTTTTTTTGTTTGTTTGTTTGTTTGTTGTTTTGTTTTTTTTTTTTTTTTTTTTTTTTTTTTTTTACTTGCAGAATTTATTCCTAGACAAGATTATGTATATGGTCTTAAAGATGTTTACTTTTAAATTACAGACTGCAGCATTACGAGCTGTGGGCAACATTGTGACAGGAACAGATGAGCAGACACAAGTTGTTCTTAATTGTGATGCACTTCAGCACTTTCCTGCGCTGTTAACACATCCCAAGGAAAAGATAAACAAAGTAATATCTCACTCCTTATAAAATTGAACAATAGTAGTTTTTATTTTGATATTTTGAAACTTAATATGGCAGGACATTTTAATGATTTGCTAATTTTACAGTTACAAAAGTTTCTCCAGAAAATTCAGTTTACCATGGCTTTTCAAAAATTAATTTGATCTTATATACACACGCATGTGCTCTTTAATGTTATGTGTAAATTGTTATTGGTCACAAATTCCCTCTTATGCTTAATGTTTGTATTGTCTGGTACAAGGCCATATTTGGCCCACCAAGTGAGAACAGAACTTGTTAGCAATGTAAGAAGCATTATGGTTGTTGGATTTTTTTTTTTTTTTTTATTTATTTATTTATCTGAAGTGGGGAATTGCATTGTATCCTGTAAAGTATTTTTAAGATTTAGAAATATTGACTTTTTTTTTTTTTTTTTTTTTTTTATATAGCCATTGATATTATTTAGAGCTTCAATAATTAATGCTGTTTGTATGATTTTGAACTATTAATAAACTGTTTCTTCACATGTATTAAAAAGTTTGATCAGATGTACGATTCCGCTTCAACACCTTTCTGGTGTGTATTATAATTATAAACAAATATTCAAATAGTATATCATAAAATACAGAAAATTTGTCAGACCCTCTTTCAAGTATATGAGTCTTGTTCAAATCAGAGGTTACTTCATTAGTTTAAGCAAACAATGTAAAAATTGAGTATTTTGAAAAGTTAGTTAAAAATTGATAATCATTAATAGTTTCTTGCCACATATTGACTTTAGCGTCATAACAAAACTTACTACAGTAAAAATTCTGCACTTTCAAGCACTAATTGTTTGTATATTATTACAGGAAGCTGTATGGTTTTTGTCAAATGTTACTGCTGGCAATCAGCAACAGGTCCAAGCTGTCATTGATGCTGGTTTGATTCCACTTATCATACATCATTTATCCCAGGTAAGACCTAATGTAAAAGTAAGTTTTTAATTTTATAATTGCTTTCTTATTTGGATATTTTTTTCCAGAACCACTTTTTGATTTTTGGCCATAGCAAATTTTTAACATGAACTAATTTAACCAATCACAAATTGTGCTATTTTTATTTATTCATTTTTTTTTTCTCTCTCTCCTTATTTAGGGTGACTTTCAAACTCAGAAAGAGGCTGCCTGGGCTATCAGTAACCTTACAATCAGTGGGAGAAAAGAACAGGTAATAATGTTGGTCATATCAATTGCGTGTTATCATTCCTCTTAGTAAGTCTTACTTGTGAAGTTCATAATTCAGGAAACATTTAAATTGAAACTTTCATAATTTAATCAAACAAATGCTTGTGTATCCCCCTCTCAAAATTGCATGAAGTAATTTTGACAAAAGTATTTTTGACTGGATGGGGGGGGCTAATATGTTGTAAAATGTGTGTGGGTTTAAGTGCATTTTGAGATGCATGTAACTTGTATATTTGTTTTCAGCTTGCTTCTCCTTTTTAACATTTTCTTTATTTGTATTAACAGGTTGGATTTGTTGTGCATCAAGGAGTTATTCCACCTTTCTGTAACTTGTTGGTTGTTAAGGACCCACAAGTTGTCAATGTTGTATTAGATGGCATCAACAACATCTTAAAGATGGCAGGTGATGATGTAGAATCCTTATGTCAGCAAATTGAAGAGTGTGGTGGTAAGTTTAATACCTTTTTGAAATGTCAATTGAAGCCTTATGTATTAGGCTGTTTTAACTGTTTTTAAACATAGTTAACATTCCATGCAGTCTTCAAAACCAGAACTTCAATGTGTCTTTATCCTTATTCAAACTAGAGTTATCATTCTTTCATATTTTTCAGGATTGGACAAAATTGAAAACCTTCAAAATCATGAAAATGAGGATATATATAAACTAGCTTATGATATTATTGATAAATACTTTTCTGGCGATGTAAGTATGAATTTTTTCTAAATTTGTCACTTTACTTTCTCACTCCTGAAATAGAAACTTTGAACATGCACTTAATATCTGACCAAGTCAAGGATTTCTGAATTGTAACTCAAATCAGATAAGGGTAGCATAATATATAGTAAAATTGCTCCCTCCCACCTTTCTCTAATTTTATTTCTGATAAAATAAACATATCATGGGCTATTTTGGTAAGTGAAATAAGAAAAATGTACAGAAAACTCTCAAAGACTTGATTCTATTTTTGTGGGGTTCTTCAAGAAGTTAAAATTAAATCTTTGTAGATTCTTAAGACAAAACCTTCCTACACACAAGCTAATTTCAGCTAAATAGTATAAATTGATATATATATATAGTATTCACAAAGTGTAGCTGAGATTCATGTACCTTAGAACATGAAGGGAAATTTTTTTGTTTGCTGTACCTTATTTTTATTTTCAGCTTAAGTATTTTGTCATTTGGTGCTAAAGCTTCAGTTGAACTGTCTCTGGTCATAGGTGAAACATTCCTGAAAGATGGCATTAGCAAGAAATTAAGGTCATCACTTACAAAAGATGATTTGACATGTATACTTTTTTTTTTTCCAGTTATGCCAAACATGGTAATTCTTCAGTAGGAAAAGCCTTTTTTTCTTCTTACCTATCAACAATAGCTTAAAGATGTCATCTTCTATAATTAGATAAAATCCATCCTTTTATCACTGTATACCAGTCAATGCTTTGTTCAACTTCCAGTAGACAAAACCTGTAACCCTTTCAATGCACAGTCTGTTTCCAAATGGTATACTAATCTTGGTTTGAATTTCGGTTTTTGAAATCTTCTTATTAAATAAGCGAATGTCTGTTTTAGCAGCCTTAAAGTATTTCATCTTCACACTTTTTCGATCTTCAGTTCATTAAATAGCTTTATAAATGATCACTTTACTCTGGAATGCTTTTCTTGTTACTTTTCCATCTACAATGTTTGTAACTTTGCCATTTATAATTTACCACAAGAATGATTTTTTTTTTTTTTTTTTTTTTTTTTTTATATGGTAGCTTGTTGCATTGAAATTTATTTTCTTGGCTTTGTGACTCAACATGATTTCTTGGCATTTCACTAATTTCCGTTTGTGCGTATGTTAACTGAAACCTACATCTTTTAATTTACTTTTCATTCCAGATTGATGAAGATCCGCAACTTGTTCCCCAAGCTGCAGAACAGAGCTATCAGTTTGATCCTGATGCCCAAATTCCTTCAGAAGGCTTCAAGTTCTGAGATCTTAAATTCCCTCTCTACTGTGTATGCTTCAGTCCCAGCAGTCTTGGTAACCGAAGCATGACTCAGAAAGCTTACGGTATCAGCTTAGGGGATGAATATATTACTACTACTACTACTACTACTACTACTACCACCACTACTATTACAACAACAACAGCAACTTGACAACTCAGCAGCTTTTTTTTTTTTTTTTTACTCCAGCAACTGTTACAAATCTCCTCCTGTCTGGCATCCTATGCCTGCATGTTTCACACCTGTCTTGACTTTATATCATTGCTACATGCTGTGCATTTCTATACAAACAACCCATGTCAAGGAGCAATGTTTTCCACAGTTGATAAACAATGAGTGGGTTAAATGCAACATTGTGCTTACCACTTTATTTATTCACTTTTAACCCTCCCCCTCTCCCTTTTTGCCATATGTAAATTCTGGTTAAGTTTCTGAGTTATTGTATATGGGAAAAAATTCAACTTTGAAACTTTGGCTTGATGTGGGTTAGTTCTTGTACAAAGGGGACTTGAAAGGTTTCTCTAACTCTGATTTTTAGATTTGTCACTATTTGACAATTTCTTTCTTTCGGATCAACAAAAACATTTAAGATTAAGGAATTGCTGGCATATTGCTGTTGTCATTTGTTGTCAGTTTTCTTGTACTTAGAACAATTTCCATCTCTTTGCTGGGAGAAAAATAAAATCTATTTCCCAGTATCTGTTAAACGCCTGCTGATGCTGGATACTGTATCTATATAAACGTTTAACCCTTCCCTCTTAGAGCTTTGATATTTTGTTTTATATTCTATTTTTATTTCGTCTGGAAACACTTTTTTTTAATTTTTACTTGTCACTGAATTTTTTTTCTTTAGCATATTAAGATAGAGTAAAGGGCTTTTTAAAAATGAAGTTTTTAAATATTTCTTCTCTCAAAATAGCTAAACATTAGATTGCACTATTATCTGGCTGCTGAAAAAAAATTAATTGGTCATCAGCTGTACTTTGCTGTGTGAAAAAAAAAAAAAAAAAAAACACCTGCTCTTTTCTGCTCAGATTGACTTTGTAAAATACTTTTTTTAATACCCAAATCTCTAGGATAATAGACTGTAGGTAAAGAGCTGTTACTATATACCATTCTGCCAAAAGGCTTTGCTGATAAAGACATTCTCTGATTTATATTCTTTATCCAACATAATCTTGAAAATTGGAATTTAAAAGTTTTTTTTTTTTTTTTTTTTTTTTTTTTTTTTTTTTTTTTTCTGCTTGCCTCTTCATTGTTTTTTTTTTTTTCTTCTTGTTTGTAACATTGTTCACTCTCCTTTTTACAGCTCTCTCTAGCTTTCCTATTTTAAAACTTAGCATGGTTAAAGTTCTTGAATATTGTTCTTCAAAAAAAAACAGTTGAAGACCTGTCTAAATTTAAAAATTGTCGATATTTTATCCTTATCTTCATTTTTTTATTTTTTAACTCCCAATCAGTCCAGTGTTTTTTTAATTTTGTTGGTTGATGGCCTGCATCTGTTTGATTTTTCTTTATGAAAGTTAAATTTCAGAAAATGAAGCATGATCTCTAAATGTTGACTGTTATGAGCTGATTTCAGCCAGGCAACAGACATGCAAATGTGGTAATTAACTTGACTATGGAAAAGTGAACTGTGCACTAGGAATCCTGCTTGTCTTTGTTTCTAGTTGGACTACCTGCCCCCAGGTTTTTTTTTTTTTTCTCTCTCTCTCTCTCTAAAAATTGTGGAATTATCCTGAAACTACATATCAGATTTAGATGGGAATGTTTTTGAGTGTTGGCACATTGTTTATCTTGGGATATTGCAGTAAATAAGATTAACTTTCTTCCTCTCTCAAATTATCCCTAATTCAAAACTGCTAGAGAGCATCATAATCTCTTTGGATTAATTGTTCTAAGTGGCTTTCTCTGTATCTGTCTTTGTGGTCTCTTTAACTCCAAAATCCCACCCACCCTACTCTGTCGCTGCTGCATGCATTTTCTGCTTAGCTGTGACATATTAACTAAAAGCTGAACTTAAGAAATTTTTTTTAAACTCCAGCTTCTAGAGAGGTGAAGAGCTAATGGTGGAACTAAAATATAAATTAAGCATTCCTACTTAGACTTTTTTCTTTTTCCTTCATAAATTGGGCAGTCCTAAAAGAGGTTCTGTGAGCATATTGTAATAAAATCTTTCTGTTGCCTTATGATACTGCAATTTCCCTCCAGAATGTGTTCAGAGAAACTGTTATGAATGGTAGTAGAGATGATGATGTTGGTGCACTGTTGCTAAATATTTGAATGATGAGACTTCACTGAAAATGAGTTACTTTATGGCAGTACTTCCTTGGGTTGTTATTAGCCAAAAATTAATATGTACAAATGTAAACATTCCACTATTATTAGTTGCCTGTCCCTCTTAATTTAAAAAAACTTAGTTACTGTGATTTATATTTGCAAAAGCCTCATAATTAATGCAAATTCACATGTACTACTATGACTGATGTTTCTATAACTGCCACTTGTTGATGGTTCAGTGAGAGGGCCCCCTACTCAACCCCTTTTTTCTTTATTTTCTCCTCTCTAGTGTGTATGTGTGCACTTCTCACTGACAATACCTACTACTTAAACTAAGCTCTACTTGTTCTTCATCCCTTTCTAAATTGAAAGCTTTGCTGTTCTGAGATGCCTAATTTGGACGTGATTCTATTGATCAGCATTTTTTTCCTCCACATTCTTGTATAAAACTTCAACACAAATTGAAATGTGCCATTTAAATTTTTTAATTGGCAGAATTTAAAGACAAAGGAGGGATATTGGCTGACGTGATTTTAAATCCCCCTCCCTTCCCTTGGATCCATTGAGCTGGATGATGATGTGTTTTGGTGATGAAAATGCTGTTGTGAAATGATGACTTCATGAATGAATGTTAATCTGATCAAATACATTGGAGAATAGAGGTGGTGATTGTACATTTGTAATATTTGTATGCATTTTTAATGTTGGCATATCTGGATAAGAGTATGAATGTTGATATAAAAGTGAGGTGCTATATTGGGGTGGGTGGGTATTTGATTGAATATTTGGGGTGGGTGACAGCGTGATTGAATTTTGACTGTAAAAAGAAAATGGTCAGGATATTCACTTTTACTTTTTTTTTTTTCTTTTATGAAACCAAAAAAAAAAAAAAATCTTAATTCCTTTTCTGCCACACTTGATTGTTTGTATAATGTCAGGAGCTGTGTGATATTAGACTGAACAGAAGTTTTTGAAAACCAAAAACCTAGAGAAAATTTGATAGCTATGCTCAAGAATATGCTATTTTTTTCTGTCCATGGCCACAACATATTTTATTCTTGATAGCTTCAAATCATGTTAATCTAGGCTCTTATTTTGGTACATTGAGTCCTTCTCTCCCTTATCTCTTTCTCTCATAAGTAACTGTTTAGTTTTTGTAACTTAAATGGTTGCTTAATTACATAAAAATCTAAAGTATTTTTACTCTAGAGAATGTCTTGCATGCAAATTTCTTTATGAAAAAAAACTGAAATTGACCTTAATCTTAAGGGTGGATGTTATCATTTTTGCACTTGCCTGGCAAGAGACAAATTTTTGTTCTATATAATTTTTCTTCCTGTTAATGTGCTCTGGCCTCCTAAAGTTTTTTTTTTTTTTTTTAACAGGGATGTTTGTTTGAACAGGCCAAATCCTCTTTGAAGTTATTTTCAAACTTCTGAAACAAATGTTTAATCTTTTCAGCTAACTTCTGTTGTCCAAATTTATGATATCCTAGTAGACACACACACACACACACACACACACACACTGTTTTTACTCTCTTGATTTCTATTTTTCAGTTCTGAAGCTGTACAGATTTCTTGTCTCAGTGAATAATAAAAACATGGCTCTATTTGTACCAAAGTTCACTTTCACACAAAGGTTTCTTTGTTTGTGTATTTTTCCTCCCTATTATTTGGGGGTGTGGGAGGGAGGAAATTTTCTTCAGAAAGAATATACATGCATTCTGAAATGTGATGTACTTGAAAATATTGTTAAAGTAGTAATTAGTGACTTAAATATTTTTCTCTTTTGAAATTATTCTGGAGCTCTTCTCCATTTCTGACAAACCCTATGCCCACAGTCATTTTTTTCTTTTCCTATCTTACCAAAGATAATCTTGAGTATTGGACAATGCTAACAGAAACAGTTGTATACTACTGGTTCACTATTTGCAGGACCTTATGGGAATTGAAAAATGTTTTGGTTTCCCCCATTTCAACATCCCCACACACACACACACACCTTGCTCTTTTATTTAGTACTGATACTGAGCAGTAATACCTGTTGAGTTGCTTTGCTAAAATCTGACTTGTTGCTGTGCAACATGTGTGCATCTGTCTGTACACTCACATATTTTTCTCTGTACTGATGTACACTAGCAAAGAAACAAGCAGCCATTCTCTTGTTCTGCTACTAATGCCTAAAATAAATATTGAATGGAAACCAATTTTAAAAATTCAAAACAAATTCCAAATCTTGTGATCAGGTTTAAGTATAGAAACTATATTGAATTCCCTTTTTTCACTGTTGCTACTGCTCTCCATCTCTGTTAATATTGTCTGAAATTCTATTTTATTGCAAGCATTGTTGCCATACTTCTATTTACCATTACTGATGAAGTTTAACTGCTAGCATTGCTCTTCCAATACCTTCATTTGTTTCACATAAAATTAATTTTGTTTATGCTTTATATGATTTTTTTTTTTTTTTTTTTTTTTTTTTTTCTTTTTTTTTTTTTTATGCAGGAGTTAAATATTGTTAATAATTAGTGATGCAAAAGTTCCAATGCATCTTGCAAAAATATTTAGTCTTCCTACTGGCAAAACTTGTTACAGGTTAAATTCTGAGACTTCATATTCAAAATCATATGACAATAAAAATGGATTCTTAGATACCCCCCCCCATTTTAAAAGGTGGCAGATTGTACACTTTGTTGCACTGTAATATTTTAAAATTTAAAGACATTAAATTTATTAGGTAAGATGAATTTAAAGGCTGCCGTAAACTCGTGGCACTTGTGCTGTTTGGGCTTGGACTACAATTAGTTCATGTTTCAGCTACAACCTGAAATGTAAATTCTGGCTTCAGGGTTTTTTTTTTTTTTTCTTATTATATTTCTGGCTGTAGATTACCCACAAAGCAGTCAAATGTTTCGTTTTTTTTTTTTTTTTTCTTCATCTTAGTAAAAAATTTCTCTCCGTCCATTTGTATATACAAATACCGTCCAATATGTCAGCTTTTATCTTTGGAATTGGGTTTATCAATTTTTTTTATCAATTTTTTTTTTTTTTTTTTTTTTGTGTGTGTGCACTCTCCCCATGTAAATTTATAAAATCTTTTTGCATCCTCTGTCCTGTTGTGGCAATACTAAGACTTCTTAAACTGCATTCATTAATTTTTGGCAGTTTTGAATTATAGCAAAAAAGCAATTGTCACAAAAAGGTTAGAAATGGCATGATGAGTTTCTCAATCTGACTTTGACAATCTATATTTGTTCTTGTTTTGATTTTTAAACTTCCATTTGAAACTGAATCTACTTACTGTAAAGTAGAATAGGGAATTTAGCTCCATAAATAGATTGGTGAAACGTTTGGTTTGTATATCCCGTAATTATGTAAACTCTTAGGAGTCTTGGTGCTTTACTGTTGTTCAGCAATATTTACCTGTGCTTGTTAATTTATTTTGGATGGTTTCTATAAATTCAATATTTGTTTTAGCTGTTTTCTTTGTCTTGCATTTGGTCAACTATTTTTTTTCACAATTGACTGACCTTGCACTAATTCCCCCCCCCCTCCAAAAAAAACACGTTTTGAAGACTGTTGTGGCTTTAAGGGTAAACTTATTTACTTTTCCTTAATCCTTTTTTTTCTTTTCTTTTTATGTAAATAGTTTCATACACTCCTCAACCGGTGTGGCATTCTTCCCCTTCCAAATTGAATAGATTTTAGGTCTACAGTAAAGTAATTAGGTAAAGATTTTTAATGGAGAAAAATAAATAAAAATATTAGCAGCCAAATGCAATTTTTATTTTTTTATTAATACACTTCTGTATAAATTGCACTCTTAATTTACATAAATCTGCTACAAAATTCTAAATTTTTAAAGGACAACTTCTTTGTAGCAGTCTTCATTTTAAAAACAAAAAATGCCTCTTAATAAAACTTTATTTTCATTTCCCTGTTGTTAAATGAAGGTTTTCCTCTCAACCTGCCTCCTTGTTAAAATTTTAATTGGGGGGGAAAGATTTTTGAAATCCAGCACAAATGCAAGAAACTAAACTGTTTATTAAAAACAGCTGAATTTTTCCTTTTTACCTTAATTAGCAGAATTTTAATTTTTTTTTTTTTTTTTTTTTTTTTTAACCCTCTATATCATTGACAACTTTCAAGGAATATTGTAAATAGTAGACTTTTTCTTTTCATATGCATATATTTTGTTTACAAACATTGGGTCATTTTAACTCTTGTACTTTGTACAAGATTTTTTTCTTTTTAAATCATGTACATAAAACTCAATCCTCAAATTGAGCTAAAACAAAATAAATTCCTATTGCATGGGGGGTGGAGGGGGTGAAAGCTACAATTGCCAAATAATTCTTTTTATGGGACAGAAATGCACATTAGTTGAGTGAACAGTTAACATTTGATTTGTTTCTGCTTAATTGAATAATGGTTTTATTTCTAATCTGTTTTAATTTGGAAATCATAATTGGCCTTGTTTATAACCTTTATTCAATTTTTTTAAATGGATAACGTTTCCTATTACATAATGATAATGAAACTTATGCTACTGTCAGTTTTGGCTAACAGACTTTCTTTGGAGCAAAAGAAAATATAGCTTCTTTTTTTTTTTTTTTTTTTTTTTTTTTTTTTTTTTAAGGCACTATTTCTTAAAATTTGATTAACTTCCCTTAATTTCCAGATCAGTGATAAAGCTTAGTCTTGTTGCTCAATGATTTTCTTGAAAAACAAGATTAGATCAACTATTATTCAACTAAGAGGAAACTTAGTTGATTAGAATTTGAAGATTGGGTTATTAATGTTCGGCGATTGTTAAAATGGCCCTTTGTGACATTTGGGTGACAAACTTAATCTGTGGTTTATAATTTGGACCCAGCCAGCTTGCTATATATTAAAGAAATTTAATGAATAAAAAGAAGAAAAAAACATAACCAACTGATACAAATAAATTGATTGGCCAAGCTTCTGCGTTTTCTGACCTTTTTATTTTAATATTTCTGTTCAGAATTGTTCCTGATGTGTGCAAACTATTCCCAGATTCTTTTAACCAAATTGTCTCCCCACCTCTCTCTATCATACACACATCAATACAAAATCTTCTTTCCACAAGCTCAGGTTTGCAACTACATGGTCAAATCAAATATTAATTTGCCTAATGGGTTTTAAAAGTTAGAACTTGTAAAACTGCTATAAATAACCAGTAGTTTGTAATATGATAAATGAGGATCAATAGTAGATGATGCCTTTTTTTGTTTTACACTTATGCATGCTAGCAGGGGCTATTGTGGAGAAAATCTGGTAAGGGAGCAGCGTATTTCATTTCTGCTTTCTTAAGTGCGATACTAGCCCAGCCTTGCTGCGGGCGACAAAACCATGCTGACAGATGAAATTTGTTGAAACAGGATTTTGATGGCATTTCTGCTTCAGAGCTTAAAGCTAATCACTGTGCTTCAATCTACTGTGGTTCAAAACCCTTTAGCTTAATAAATGTCTTACACCATTACTTTCAGTTTTATGCTTGTACTTCTAGATTTTCAGATCAAAGTTGAAACATTTAAGTTGTCTTTCAATTTGTCTTTGTAGCATAAGTGGATGTCCAACTGAATACTAGGAGTTTGATAGTTGTCCCTACAGCAACTTTTTTGGAAACCTATGCTCATCCATTCTCACATGACCAGCCCACTTAAGTTGTATCGTTGCTAGAATGGTTTCAGTGCCTGTGATGTTACATTTCTTCAGTATTGCTATATATATATATATATATATATATATAGGTCATGGGTTGGTAGATCCCCAGAATTTAGGAAGGTAAATGGCTTCTTGGATTAGTAATTATCTCCCACTTGAAAGATTAAATTTTCACTCATAGTTCATCTGCAAGTCAAGCTTTGGTGTCTTGCCTCTTATATTATGCTTTGTTTTTATTTCTCCCTCTCTTCTCATTAGTCCCACAAGTTAAGAGAACCACTGTATTTCCTCCCAACTTTACAAGACATTTCTAATTTCTGGTATTGGTTTGCCACTCTCTTTTTAGAGGAAAATCATTAAGAAATGTAGTTTCAGTTTGGGATTTTCATCATAATCCAACTATTTTATACCACTTGCCTATGGGGGGGTGGGGGCGACTAATTGTACCAAGCTTAACTGAAAGTCCAGCATCCAGCTTAGTCAGTCTTGCATTCATTCATTTTATTTTTAATTTCTTTTTTTTCTTTTTTTTTTTTTTTTTTTCTTTCTTTGTCATAATGACTTCCAAATCATGTTTTATAGCAAATGCTGGCACTGAAACTACAACTTTGATTTGTCTTGGTTACAGTTTAAGAAAGCACTGCTCATATTTAAAATAATTATTCTCTAAATTTTTCACCACCAAGATTTCAAGTTCTGGTATTAAGTGGGTAGCATTTTTCTCTCTTGGAACTGGTTATTGTATCATTTCTTAGAAGATAGTCTATGAAATTGCATTGATAAGAATCCACAAAGAACAGGTTGGGGTGGTTCTTTGTATAGTATTGATGACTGAATAGCTATTCTTTTGGTATGTTTTTTATTTTTTAATATTCACCATTACTTCAGTCATAACCTGTGATACTGTTTATATATAGTGATTGTTTGGATGTACTTAGCTTTCTCTTGACTTATCAAAATTCACAGAATTTTATTGTCTTGCTTTGACTTCAAATTCTACTTGCAATTCTAAGCTTAGTTCTGAATCAGCACATGGAACTCCAAGTGAGGATTGAGGTCATTACTCAATAATTATCAGTGGATGGATTTAGGCCTTTCCCAAGATTGTTAGAAGTTATGTAGCAGAAAAGACTGGAATTTGAATTCTCACTGATTCTAATTTCTACAAATCTAAAAATGATTTAATTTCACATGCACACACACACACATTTTATTTATATATATATATATATATATATATATATATATATATATATATATATATGTGTCTTTTGTAATTAAAAAGCAATATCAGCTTTAAAAGTCTTAAAAAAGACATGTCAGGAGTTACAATCTTTTTTTTTTTTTTAAACAGCTTCATAATGATCTTTGACTAAGTTAAGTAATGACAATTGTTTTTACCATTTACAACCAAGAGTTTATAAATGACTCATTCCAAGCAAGATTACATGGTGAAGACTTGGCATATGATTTTTTTTTTTTTTTTTTTTTGGACTCTGGCTGCCAAGAAATTATGCATAAAAAATTCAACATGACTTTATAATATCTATCCAGATCAAAGAGGTCAGTTAATGACTTTGACAACTTAACAAGTGACAACTATTTTTCAACTTGATAGCTAAGAATGTATAGCTCCAAACTAAAATTCAGCTATAAAGATAAAAATTTAGTCCAACTTCTACAATGACTTAACTGACAACAAACAACTGATTATAGATTTGTTTTAACTTTTGAAAACTTCCAAAAGGAATTAATACTTTCAAGATTAGTCAGACAAGTAAGATCTGTTATAGTCAAAGTAAGGTTGCCAGAAATTTGACAATGCACTTGATAATTGGGGGGGTCCACTTTTTTTTTTTTTTTTTTTTTTTTTTTTTTTTTTTTTTTTTTATAAAAATCTTTCACTTTATTAATTACTGCAATTTATAACCTGTGTCATATAGGTGGCTTTGTGTACAGCATACTTCAAATGGAGTGTTTGAAGATGATTGTCCCTGAAGCTATGCAGAAACCATTTGCAGTTCTGAAATGCTGTAATATAGGAAACTAACCAAATTCATAGATTCAATATAAAAACGATTAGAAGACAACAAACATCCAACTCAAATGGCACACCCTAATAATCACATTGCTTACTGATGAAATGTATAATATAGCATTTATAGAAACAATTGCCTCCATTGATGGACCAGATTTACATTTGGACTAGCAAAATCCAATAGATTAGAGGTGAATAATTTATTTAAAGAAATTGCTAGTCAGTAGCATCTTGTATCAATTTGACTATGTTGATCAAGTGAACCTCAGGTTTTCCCTGATCAACAAACTGCGTACTTAAACAGTGTTGCACAAAAATCTGGTGCTAAGTACTTTTTGAATGTTCCTGGTGGTTACTGGCAAAAATTCATTATCAGTTTGTTACAAAATTTTGAAAGTGGGGGGGGATAATGCTGTACCTGCTTCTTGCATAGTCCTTTATTGCCCAGGTGTCATACATTCTAGGGTTAGACTGAATTAACAATGAACTTTGTAAATTTACTATGAACTCTGGTATGGAGGAGGCTTTGAAAAGATGTAACTGGGATGAATATATAATAAAGTATTAGAGGCTTTAAATAAAAACTGTACAAAGCAGTAACACATTAATAGGTATATTTTAAAACTAAAACATACGAGCAGCATCATAATAGTAACTTTAATTCAACTAAGTTTTCCAATAAAATTATATTGACCAATAGTTACTATAAACTCGTAGTAAAAAATATTTCCTATTTACCACTACAAAAATTCTTCCTAGTTAAGTGGAAGGAAATATTAGCACCTAAAATTGTATGCAATAATACTTTAAACAATTTGAAACAACTCCGGCTCATCAATCCAAAATGGTAGTGTTAATTGCCCTGTTGTTGTGTGTTTTGTTTTTAAATAAATTCCTTGTGGACTGTCATCACCCAATTCCCAACCAAGAACTTAAGGCGCTTTTATTTATTTTTTTTTTAATTTGGTTCAACTTAAGCTCTGAAATAGAACAAGATTTATAATCACTTTACAATAGAAGCTCAAATTCAAACTGGTTCTAGAAAAGGTGAAAATAATTTCATTCCCAAGATAAGCACTTTTGACAGAAGTCAAAACGAAAAACTTTCGTGTATCGTTACATGTCGCAATCAATAAAACCTTCACGTTGGTAGTTGGTTTAAAATCACTAGAAGTTAGTTTCTCACATGGTTGCTTGCTCACGTTGGTTCATCTAATTTGTAGACTAAGGTTTTTCAAATTTAAAACTCAAAACAGAATTAAGTTCATACATGTATATACACCTACGATTGGTTGCAGTCCCAAATATTGGTCCTCAAACGATGTCGTCTGGTAGTTTAACGTTGTGCAACTGCTAAGATGTGATTATCAAAGAATCCTTCCGGTCATTCCAGCAGGCAGTGGCTTTCTCCAAAGGCGAAAAGATTATAAGTAGAAAGAATAAACACAATTTACTCTCGGTTGATTTTTCTACTAAGATCTTGGTGTCGAGAAAGCTAACAGTAGTGTTAGAGGCTGTTGGATATTCTTTCAGCTTAAGAAGTATGAAATAAACAGAGGGCTCTCTGGATACAGTTAACAATTCACGGGAGCGAACAATGCAACGGCGGTCTCTGACTTTATACAGTGTCCGGGGGAACGACATTGATGTCATCTTCCCACAAAGACCGTCTTACTAGAAAATCGGATAGTTATGTTGGAAACTACCTTCGACCAACCACGGCCCTTCTAAAAGTGCCTCCGGTCAAATTCTGGGTTCAGACTTTCTGGTAAGAATCCATGTAAACTGGGAGAATGGTTCGCTATATGAGCACTTCCCAGAATCGGCTAGATTTTTCAGAATTTTGGTAAACGATCTTGTCACCACAATTTCTTTGGGGATGAGAAAATTAACTTATCTTCGGTTCAAATACTGCCTCAGCCTTCCTCATAAGCATTTTAGGTTCAGGTTAATATTTTAAACCTAACCTCCTATCAGATTCCAATAATCAACTAATACCCCACAACCTCCACTTAGTATTTTTATTCCTTCACTTAGAATTCAGACGTCACTAAACGACATTTCATTCATTATTATGATGACTCTTACATATACATAGAGGTGGAAGCGTATATTCTAGATCAATCGTAAAAATTTCAGACGTGTACAAAATAAAGTGAAAAATGTGTAGTAGTATTATATACAAGCACATTTAATTTTACAAGAAAGACCCGTGAAAATTTCACGATTTATTGAATAAGCTCATAGCGAGTTCTGTGATGACACAATAAAAAATTCCCCATCACATTGTTAAATATTTGCACTTAACGTTAAGAAAATATTGCAATAATGTATGCTCGTCGTTATTTTAAAGTGGGTACAAATGAAAAGATTTGAAATTGGCAACTTTTCCATTTCAATGAAAGAGTCGTTAAACACTTGTATGTCTTGTTTTCAAAATTGAACTGTTCATTATTTATGAGGTTTTGTCAGGAGATAGTCTTTCCTTCTGTCTAGCTAAATCCCTGTCTTAATAACATGTCTCTTAATAGTAATGTATAAATAATTCAACAGATAATATTATTTTATTTATGACTAGCTGATTTACCCGCGCCTTGCTGCGTGTCAATTTTTTTTTTTTTTTTGTGAGAGAATGTTTATAATTTGTGGATAAAAATGATACATTTTAATATTACTCATGACTTCCGCTCCTTCTATATTTTGGATAGGAGTCATTCTCTTACTTAAATTTAATTTAAATCAAAGTGAAAAAAAATTTCACTGGGGTGGGGGTATGCAAAGTCGGCTTGATCTGACCCCTTTTGATATGTATTTGATGCAAAACTTGACTGAATGAATTGAGCAGATTTCAACATTGATATAACAGTCGAATTGTCGCAACAAATATGTATTGTAAGGCACTATCCACTGATTGGTGATTTCTTGCTCAAGTTGACGTCCATATTGTCTCGTTTTCATCTTGCTGATTTGACCTCCATCTGGCTTTCTCCTATATTTTGGATAGGAGTCATTCCCTTTGTTTAAATTTAATTTAGACCAAAATGAAATATACTTATCCAAGTACCCTGGGTAATGTAGTTTAAGAATATCTGTTTATGGGGTCTATCCCCCAAATCCTAGGTGGCGTTTGATAACTAACAAACAGACAGAGGCTACAACTTGTATATTGGACTTTTGGTGACCGCCTTACTCGGTTTGCGTCGTTAAAAAAAAAAAAAAACAACAACTTTGCTTTTATCGCGTAATTGTCGGCCTTTTGACTGGAATCAAAATGTATCTGTCCTCGTACGGACAAACTACATTTCATCTGTCAGCGCAACTAAAAATGAGGTGAAAAGTCTCGGAAAATATCTGCCCTTATTCCACTAAATAGTAGGGGATCTGTAGTAATACCGATGCCAGCGCAAGCGATGGTTGCTAGGAATTGGCATGTGTACACGCACACGGGTTCTCCACATTAAACTGACCTTGTGTCATCCTGCCAGCGTGAAGTGGCAAAAAAATACTGTCACTTCTCAGTCTTTTGGCTGAGATCAAAACAATAATCCATTGATTGTGAGGTATTGCCAAGACCTAACGGTCGTGCGAATTACCGAAGTGAGGGACATGCGCAATTATAACAGGACATTTGAAGCCTTTTTTTTTTTTTTAAATATAAAGTATATTTATCAGTAGGAAAATAAAGAAGTTTTCTGAATGTTAACTTTATATTGTCACATACACATCTGAAAGGAAAATTGAGAACTGTATTTTATAATGAACCTTTAGAGAATTAAGACATGTCACAAGGAATAAAGTTTTTTTTCGTACCTCAGATTTGAATATATTTTTCTATATGCAGAAAAAAAAAATTAAGTTATTTGACCAATCTTGACAGATCTGTTATCACAATGTGGGATATTCAATAACAAAGATGGTGGAAACAAAAAAAAATCTAAATGAAATCTGCTAGATGCCCAAAACACATGAAAAAATTACAATTCCCAGCGTCTCTCGTTCGTGCGCATGTGTGGTCGCGCCAACATAAACAAATTTTGCGTCACACGAAAACCTTTTTTTCCCCACATTTATACATTTTTCCCCTAAAAATTGTTTTTGATATATAAAAATTATATATATATAAAATCTCGCACAATATTTAGTTACTCATTTACAGCCTATTTCATGCATAGAAAAGTTTCGATATTGACTAAAGCCCATTTTGAAAAATGACTAAGTATGAAACAGACAAATAGTAACTTAAAAAAAGCTCTTTTAAAGTATTTAAAATTGAGAGTTCTTGTATACCTAAGAAAAGGAATGCTTTTATTTTGAATCATTTTTTGAACAAATTCCATCATATTTTTATTATAAGGTTATGTATATAAAAAAAATCCACGCCTAAGTGGAGAGCTTCTTCAGACTTAGGCTAAAAAAAACAATACTTGTAAATTCCCAAATACTTAATGAGTCACTTAATCTTTCATGTATCAATCATGATCTCTAAATAAATCGACTACAGTAAATATTTTTGGTTTAACAGAAAAAACCTGTGAGCCCTAATTACAATTAGTAGTGGTGGTGCCCAGTGTGGTGATCATAATGGTGGTGGTGGCCCGTGTGATGATGATGATGACCATCATAGTGAGCGTATCCCTCATGATGATGATGGCCATCATGGTGAGTGTATCCCTCATGATGATGGCCAAAGATAAAGTCGTGCACAGCGTGTTTGATTGCACTACCCGATCCTTCGTGGTGATGGTGGTGGTGATCCTGAAATATATACAAGATTTTACTAATGGAAACTTTACAAAAAATAAGAAAAGACGTTTTCTTCAATCTTAATATATTCTCTAAAGAAAAATGAAGTTTCTATTAAAATGACTTGAGAAAAACTCAAGGAAAGTATACAACGTAAATGTTTAGGTAAATCTGAACTTTCCGTGCAAATAATATAATAATTTACCGAATAAAATAAATGCATTTTGGAAGACAACATAACCGTTGGTAAAAGATGATTTGACAGTGGAACCATTTTATTTTTAACAGTTCGTGAAGTCATTTAAACTTTCACATATAGTCATTTAAACTTTCACAGCCTATTTTCAATTTTATACATTCTTAAAATTATAAAAGCTTAACGAACCGGTTGTTGGATTATCCGAAAATAATCTTAAATATTAATAGCCAATGATCTCGGTAAAATGTTAGTTACGCTACACCGTGCACGCACCTAGTGAAAAATATGTGGCAAATACAGTTATAAATTTGACAGGTCTTCTATTGGATCTTTGAGACTGTAGCAATTCAGTTTGAATGTGGTTAAGAAAGCATAACACATCTGATGATGCTAGAGTCAAAAAGAATCATACTTCTGAACAGAAATATGATGAGAACAGAATTTCAATCTGGAAATATCTTAATAAATAAATGTTTTCTATTTAAATATTAAAATAGCTTAATTCATTTTGATACTATAAAGTGATTTGTTTTCATTCTCAGATTGAAAAGAAAATAAGCAGAATAGGTTCATAAAGATTACCTGCCTTTATAGAATCAGTTCCTGGAAATTTAGGATGCCACCATTGCCCTGGGGTTATGAATATGTCGAAGTTTAAACTTAAGTTTAACGTCTTAACGTAGAACGTAAAATTTTAAACAAGATAAATATATGCATCATTATGAATTTTTCAAGGAAAGTCGATAAAAGGGTATGATAAAATATCTCAACTCATTAAATAGAAGTAAAATTAATGTTTTTTTTTTTATTAACAGCTGTCACAGCGTTGGTTTAGCTTTTAAAATTGAAATCACTGACAGAAGAATTTGTTTTAAGTAAGGCTACGACTTTTGTCAATCGGTAGTTGACAGTCACAAATATCGATCAACGGACACCTTTCTATTTATTTTTTTAAATTTTTAATAAATGTTCACATAATGCGACTCAAGGTAGAAGTTTACTAAATGAGGTTGTATGGACTCAAGAAGGAGGAAGTAAATCCAGATTATAAGGATAGATAATGATGACTATAGACTTAATAGTGGTGACTGGGGAAGCAACCTCTCCACATAATAGCAGTTCTCGAGAAGAGTTATCCGAGTGGAGCTTCTTCTTTACCAATGGAATAAAGAAATGGAATGAAAGAGCATTCGACCCAATGTACGTGGCATGGCGGATCCTAACTGGTGGCACTAACGAATGTAGCTCGTCTGAACATTTGTCATGAAAATAATAATAGATTAGCGATAGGCTTAAAACATTTCGTGTGTTGGAGAAAAGGTCCGTAGTGTTGAAAATATTTAATTGCCTACAAGGCTACATAAACGCTTTTGAACTTGTGCTATGAAGGAAATTAAGTTAAAACATTAAAGGTTCAAGAGAAAGCATAATAAAATAAAGAAATAGATATATTTATTTAATTTATTATTCTTTCATAATATATTTTATTATTCTTACATACTTATTAATTTCCCTTATCTTGAACCTTTACTATGTATTTTATTTTCAGCAAAGAGTCGATAAAAGAATGAGCATGCATGATGAAAAACAGGTCCCACAGTTGCCGAAAATCTGGGTAGTTAAAAAATATATAAAAAAGGCCATTTTTTAAAAAATTAAAGACAAAAACTCATTTCAATCAATTTAACTCGTTTTGAAATACAGCAAAGTGTTTTGCTTTTTGGAAATATTAAATTTAATTGATTAGCTTGAAATAAAACTAAAAATCTTCAAAATATTCCATTTTGAAAAATTCATTTTAAACCTCAGGTATCGCTTTTTCTTTGGAGATGTTTTGTTTTGTTTCATAGAATTCCACTTTTTCTCTGTCAAAGCGTCAATGGCTTAGGGGTAGAAACTCCGACTGATACCAAATTAGTCGAGTTTCGATACTTGCTTGAAGCATAAACAGGCCTGTATGCGAATGACATAAGAGAAGAAGAGGGATAAGAACATTCTAATGAAAATTTATGATTTCAGTTAGTATGGATACGAAACAAATGTTAATTGATTCTTAATATTGGTGTTATTGTGTTCTGAACTAAGATTACGCGTTTTTTCCAAGCTTATATAAGACATTTTTATGTTTATACATTCTTTTTATAAGTAAATGCTCTGTTTATAATAAACAGTATTAAACAACATTTATCGGCCTGAATGTTCGAGAAATTATCACAGAAAATATTCGTCCTCCGGTAAATGTTGTTTAATAGTGTTTATTATAAACAGCATTTACTTAAATATTTGTATCTATAAAAAGAATGTATAAACATAAAAATGTCTTAAATAATCGGACTTTGTCCATTTCATAATAATGACGTCATTTGTTTACATTTGATACGCCATGAGCAGATATGAATGTACGTGAGATTCATAGAAGATTGAAGTTCAAATTCGACCTTGTTAACCGAACGCTCCGCTGTAGCCAAATCGGTTAAGGCACGTCAAGCTAAATGACAGTTCCGTATAGGATACTGGTTCGAATCCTGTCGGAGGACGAATATTTTCTGTGAAAATTTCTCGGACATTCAGGCCGGTAAATGTTGTTTAATACTGTTTATTATAAACAGAGTATTTACTTAAATATTTGTATCTATAAAAAGAATCTATAAACATAAAAATGTCTTAAAATAATTGTCGGACTTTGTCCATTTCATAATATATAACTTTAATTGACAAAGCAAAAAAAAATATTGCTGCAAAGTAGGTACCATCAAATGGAGTTCTTTTCAAAATGGAAAAAATATCTACCCACTTTTAAGTACTCTCCCCCTTTAAAAATATAAGGGAAATAGCAATGTATGAATCCTACAGTAAATAGATTATTTTAGTAAAAAACGTTGAAGAAAATTTTTGCGGGGAGGTGGTGGGCGTTTTCACCTTTCGATACGTGTGCGTGTACTTTCCAATTAGTGTGTGTGGGTGGGGAGTTCGCGATATTTTTTTCATTTTCTTTTTTTTTTTGATATTGTGATATTACCACTCCATTTAGTTTGCCAAGACACCGTAGATAACATTGTTTAAGGGGCTTAAATTAAGGCACTTTCTGTTCCTTGTTCTTTTCTTTCAGCATGCGGAACTCGTCTCCTTTAATGATTAAAATGAAAAAAAAAATCGACAAAGAATAAATTGAGTTTAAGAGCTTCTAAAATTTCATATAGACAATACATATCCGAATGTAATGATATGTCAACTGATGTTTTGTTGAATATGACTTGGCAAAGGACAATTTTTTTTAGATAAATTTTTTCTATAAAAAAAACAATTTGTACTGAGCGCTTTATAACAAGATCAATTTTTGTGCGTTTTGTACGGTCACTTTTAAATGGGAAGGATCTGATTCCTCGCCTCCTCAAAATCAAATCACGACAATGTCTTAGTCAGTAATCATTTAAACACGTGTACAGGCAGCTTGATGTTGAAGGCAAATTTCGGAGAGAAAGGAAATATTTCTGAACATTTCTTACCTCTACGATCACAGTCGGCGGTTGTGGTGTAGGCGCAATGGTAGGTGGTGGTGGGTAATAGCTAGCATTTGGAACAGCTGGGTACGTTGGAGGATAACCGGGATAAGTCATCGATGTCGATGGATAAGGCGGTGGGAGGGGATTATTAAGATCTGAAATTAGAGAGAAAGAAAGAGTATGTTAATAAATAAACTGCTCAGTACCAGACGGACACAAGGAAAACTGAACATTTCTATACTTTATTTACTTACAGTAGTTTTTTTCTGATACGACGAAGCAAAGATTTTAAAAACATTGTTTTCTTTTCACTGCCGGTGTCATATGTGTTATATGTGTTAGACGTTTTATTTGTAAGTGAATTTCATTTCATTGAAATAGCAAAAATGATGTAACTCACCATTTTAAAATGACCATCACACAAAACCGGAGATATTAAAAAATAAAAAAAAGTTAAATAAAGTGATTTATTGGTTTAGTTAATGCCACAAAGATTATGGTAAGATTAAAGAACGAAGGAATTTGGATGTCTAAAAATGCAAATCAAATCTCTTTATACTGCCTTATTCGCAAGACAACAATAAGATACCTCGAAAAATTCGCTAAAAAAAGGCATTTGGATTATTTAAAATGCGTTTTTTAATCTAATTTACTTGCTGACATCGTAAACATTTTTTAACAGTCCGCAAAATTTGGGTCGAAAAAGTTAAAGTACAGGGTGGTCCAAAAGTCTTGTTACTCATAAATAATATAATTTTCTATTTCAGATGGCTGACACGAGCTTTTACAGACCCTTTCGATATGTGACAGTATCAATGAAAATGAATAAACTGAATCCAGTACATGTGCTCTGTATTACTTGTTCTATTGTTCATTACTTTTTGATAGGCGTGACAAGACTTTCGGACCACTCTGTAGATATCACCAAATGGATACCTTTTTTTTTCGCAACGAAAAAAAAAAAAAAAAAAAAAAAAAGGGAAAGAAATCGGGGAATTATTCGAGTCAAACGAAATTTTCAATACTTATTTATTAATGAATTAATATTTTACTGAATCGGTGATTTTATTAAAAAAGAAAAAAAAACTGGAAATATTCTGGTGGGTATATTTCCACTCACTTTTCAATATAGCGTGTATATTTTTTTAATTTGTCGGTAGGGGTGGTCGTTCAAATCTTTTGCATTAAAAGAAATCCCTGAAGATATCTCAGTAAAAAAAAAAGATTATGTAATATCAAGCGTGAACATATGGAAAATTCGGACCGCATTTTGCCAAAAGTAATGAAAAAAAAAATCAAAATAGTTTGGGTATTTTGATTAAAAAATTGTTTCGTTAAATCGGGACATTGAATTTGTAGGGGAAATTTGAGAGTTTTTCACTGCAGTGATCTATTCGAAAAAAATCAGATAACTCAGATTTTAATGAAACTTTCAGAACTTATTCAGAAATAAATTATTTTTATTTTTTTTTTTTTTTTTTACAAAATCATTTTTTTTATTTATTATTTAATTTTTATGAAATTTCGAGAAATTCTTTCTTGTGTCGGAAAATGTTTATATCTGTTTTAAGGACAAATTCCCGGAGAACTAAAATCAAGTTTTTTGCCCGAGCAGTTGCAGAAAATCCTCCCTGTGTGGTAAAATAAAACTAATAAAAATGAAATTTTTATTAGAAAAGCTTTTAATTGCTGTTAAGAATAAAATATAGACAAACGAAAAAATTGAGAGTAGGGATACAACAGGCGCTTATCTTGCTTTGGTAGAAGATAAGTCCCGTGGTCACATGACGACTGCTTCATGACATTGTAGAGGACCGTGGCTGTTAATGTTGTTGTTGAGTAGAAGTAGAAGAAACACATGTGGGTTCAGATTCTCCTGCTCGCCGGCCCAACTACATGAAAAGGTTGGACTTTTAATTATGTCGATGCGAAGGCCTGAGAGAGAAAGAAGAGAAAGAGGCGAAGGGTCAGCGGCTATTTATAGCAGCGAAAAGCGACCCCTAGTGAAAGAGTTACGAACTGAAGGAGTTAACTCCGACAATACCACCCACAAGATTAAAAGTTGTAACGAAATGAAAACTTTTAATATGTTAGAAAAAGGTTCGTGAAAGTTTTGAATATTATTCTTGTGAGCTGAAAAGAAAATGTGTCAGAAGTGTGGTTGAGATGCGTGATTCAACGAAATGTGCTTGGGTTGTCGTCAGGGTGCAGTG